>PVJD01005204.1:0-119884 GCA_004026545.1 Mormoops blainvillei
GACGGTTTACATTTTTTTTTTAAAAATTTGCTTTCTAGCCCGCCTTGATCTTCTAGCGCGAGTTCATCGTCTCAAAAAAAAAAATCTCTGGCTGGCGTTTTTCTTTCCCTTTTTTTTTTTTTTTAAATATTTTCAAGGGGGAGGAGATTTTCCACAAGAAAAGGTTGTTTTCATGTTTGGGATTCAGGAAAGCATCCAACGGAGTGGAAGCAGCATGAAGGAAGAGCCGCTGGGCAGCGGCATGAACGCGGTGCGGACGTGGATGCAGGGCGCCGGGGTGCTGGACGCCAACACCGCGGCGCAGAGGTGGGTACCGCTCGGGGACCGCGGCCGGGGAGGCGAGTCGCAAGCAGAGGAGCCGGGAGGCGGTGGCGGCGGCGAGCGCCGCGGGGCCTGGCCGCGCTCCTTCGTCCGCCGCTCCGCTCTGCTCGCCTCCGGGTCTCGGCGCTCCCCGGCCGCGCTGCCACAGTCGCCTGAGGCCGGAGGGCCGGGAGCTCCGTGCGAGGAGCCCACGCTTTGCCGGCACTTTCCCCTGCCTGGTCTGTTACTGTTTTCATTTTGTTTTAAGCCAGAAGAGGCGAGAGGCGTCTCACTAGCATGATGTTAGATATCTGTTTTTATGACTGCTCTTTCTTTTCAGGCCGGCTTTTCCCCTTCCTTCCTTCCTTGCTCTTTTCTTTATTTTCTTTTTCTTTTCTTTTCTTTTCCTTTCTTTTCTTCCGTTCTTTCCTTCCTGCCTTTCTTTTCTTCTTCCTTTCTTTCCTTTGCTCTTCCTTTCCTCCTTCCTCCCTTTTTCTTTCTTCCCTCCTTTTAAAACTTTCTCTTCTTCATTCCTTTCCTCCTTTCCTCCCTTCCTCCTTTCTTCCTTTTTCTTTCTTCCTCCTCTTTTTCATTTCCTTTTCTCTTTTCCCTTCCCTCCTCTTTTTCCTTCCTCCCTTTCTTTATTCTTTCCTTCCTCTTCTTTCGTCACTTCTCCCACTTCTTCCTCCTTCCTTTACCCCATTTTTCTCCTCTTTTCTCTCTCCATTGCACCCCAGGATCTCCCCTTATTTCTCCTATCTGGTTCTCCCTCCTTCTCTCCCTTAGCTTTCAGTTTTTTCTCGGTCCACCCCGGAGAACAGCAACTCCCAACTTTAATTCTGACATCTCCTAAAAGCCTTCCCTACCCTCTGTCTCCACGGTCCCTTTCTAGCCCCTCTCCCACTGTCAACTTCTGGGATGCTAGACTGTGTTGCCTGGAGGCACTGCCCTTGGAGATTGACCGGGGGGAACTTTCCGGGACACCCTCATCACTCTTTCTGGGGACTCCAGATCCCAAGTGAGAAATGGCCTCCCCTGACCCCCCTCCCCACACACACACCCAGGCCACCAGCTGGGCTTGGGGGAGTGGGAGATCTGGCGGCCCCAGGCCTTATCGGACTGAGAGAGGGCGGAAGGGGAAGAAGGAAGATGACTAATTACATCATCCTCATTTTCTCTGGGCTGCGGACAAGTGTCCCTAACACTTTCCATCCCCACCGAGTATAAAGATGAGGGTGGTAGGTAGTGAGAGTGAGTTGGGTAATTGGGCTTGAAGTGAAAGTGTGTGTGTGTATATGTGTGTGTGTGACACGTGTGTGTGTGTGTGTGTGAGTGCGCGCGCTTGTGTTGGGCAGGTCGGGCTGTCAGTGGCCGCCGCCCTGTGCCCCTGGCGGCCCAGCCTCTAGCCCCGGGTGGGAGCGCTGAGTCCGCAGCCCTGGTCCTTACGATTTCGAGATGAGTGTGAGGATTTCTGCGGAACAGCGAAAGTTTGTCAGGACAGGTCTTTAAATAAAAAACAAAACACCTCAGTTCCCTTTCCCACAGCGATCACCCGTGACAGTTCTGAGTTCCACCCTTAGATCCCTTTTCTCCACATGCTTTGGGCGGGGGAAGAATGTGGCTTCCCGAGGCCGGGTACCCGTGGCTGTCAGGGGCCATGAGGTTTCCTGGAGGATGGTTGCAGCAGCGAGAAGCTGAGCATGTTCCCCGTCTCTCCTCACCAGCCCACGGAGCTGAGATGGAAGAATCAAGGGGGTAGCGGGTACCAATTCCCATGCCCCCTCCCTCTAAGTTGTCAACGAACTGCTTTATTCCGCGAACGCGGGTTCACCTCCTCCAGGGCCACTTTCCTTTCTCCCCACGTAGCGCGCGTCAGGTCGGAGTAAATGCTTACAGCATTTTACCTCCTGCGCGAAACCCAAACAGAACTTTCACAGCGCTTCTGCGAGTTCGGGGGGCGCGCCCTGTGCTCCGCGTGGAGGACAGGACGCGCGAGAACACGCAAATCCTGTCGTCGGGTGGGCCCGGGGCGCCTGAGCGGGCGTGGAGGGCGCCCACTGGGCGTTGCGGGGGGTGGGTAGAAGAGGCGCGTGTATACGGGGTGATAAGGGGTCGCGGGTCCGTATCCCGCTAAGCCGTCTAACTCTGCGTCTTTGGCCGCAGCGGGGTGGGTCTGGCCCGGGCTCACTTTGAGAAGCAACCGCCTTCCAATCTGAGGAAATCCAACTTCTTCCACTTCGTCCTGGCCCTCTACGACAGACAGGGCCAGCCCGTGGAGATCGAGAGGACAGCCTTTGTGGGGTTCGTGGAGAAGGAAAAAGTAAGTGGGCACAGCCCTACTGCCCCTCGCCCCCGGCAAGGGAGCAGGCCCAGGCGCTTCGGGAGGCGCGCTTCTCCGCCAGTGCAAAGCATCCATAACACATTCCTGCGCGGGGTCCCCCAAGCCACTTCCCGTCCTGGGCGAAGCCCGGCTCCTTGTCCGTGAGGTTCTACTCTTTCAAAAAAGTTTACGCGGAGCCCCCAGAGCTGGAGAGAGTTGAGCCGGGCTTCACACTCCAGAGTCAAGGGCGCCCAGGATGAACCCGCCCTCGACCGCGCGACCAAGCGCGGCTCCTGCCTCTGCTGGCCCAGGCTTGAGCCCCCAGGGGATGGGGAATCTACTGTGTGCGCCCCAAGGAATTTTCTGGAAGGGAAGAGGGAGCAGTAAGGGTCGGGTTGGGGGGCTGGCAGAGGTATCACAGTTGGCCGCAATTTCTGCTGCTCTCGGGCCTGTCTGGCTCCCCGGCTAGGGGCCCAGATGGGAAAGTTGCCTCGAAGTCGGTCCACGAGCTCACGCCGACCTCTCTCCCGCGTCTCTTGTGTCTTTGCGTCCTGATGCAACCCAGGAAGCCAACAGCGAAAAGACCAATAATGGGATTCACTACCGGCTGCAGCTCCTCTACAGCAATGGTGAGGCTCCCGTCAGTCCGCGCCAGCACCCCGGGGCTCCGGGTGAGGGCAGGGGGCGCGGAGAGCTCCAGGCGGACGAGCGCCCCAGCATAACTAAGTGGTTGTCCACCATCCTCGGGGTATATGGGCCTCACCTGAGTTTCGCCTGAGGCGGTTTCACCCGAGGAGCCCTTGAGTGGCTCGTGGACTGCCGTGTTGGGCCTGTGCTTACCTGCGGCCAGGTGTGGTTCATCTACCCTTGTTGGGCCGCTTCTCCTCCCCCTCCCCTTTTTAAGGCCGACTCCCTCCGCTTAGCCCAGGCTCCAGGCCCAAAGTCTCTCGGGCTTAGGGGGCTAGCGGGATCTCGTCCTTGAAGGCTCCGGGAGAGTGCACAGAGGGGCTTCGGCCGAGGGAAGGGAGAGGAGCCAGGTGGGAGGTCAGTCCCAATCCCTGCGGCGGTGCTTGGGGGCTAACTTGTGAGGGCGCTAGGGCTAGGCCAGAGGCCCTTTTCTGGATACTGGGGAAGGGGAGGGAGTCCTGGCTGTGCTTCTCTGGGACAGCTGGAATTCCCTGAGCCTTGGAGCCCCATTCTTTGTTTGTTTATTTGTTTTCGCGCAGATCCCCTCTCACTTAATTCTCCTTCGTTCCCCTATTCCTTCCCTCGCTCCCCCAGGGATAAGGACGGAACAGGATTTCTACGTGCGCCTCATCGACTCCATGACAAAACAAGTAAGTTTCTTAATTTTGCGCCGCAGGGGGACTCTAGGGACGCAAAATTTAGGGGAGTCAAGAAGGTGGACACTCCATAGCAGAGGGCCGGACTCGAACTCTTAACTCCAGGGCCTACCGGGGACCGGGCTGTCAGGGCAGGCTTCCAAGTACGCATCCATACATGCACTTGCGCCTGCCGCGTGGGGAAGATGGTTCGACGGCTCCTTCCAAGGGAAGCTCAGACCTTGTGCATTAAGATTACGGGGTGCTGAGTGGGGAGAATGTGGGCTCACCTTTCTTTGACCCGGCCGGGAAGCCTCAGGGGGCACAGAGAGTGCCCAGGGACCCTGGTGTAGAGTGGGAGGAACTTGTGAAACTCAAACCACCTGGGCCTCCCTCGGGAGGGCGAGGGTAGAGGGAGTGGATGAGGGCAAAAGCAGTTTCTCCAGGCATGGTGAGATGGGCTGAGAGTACAAATAATCCACTTTACAGATGTTTCTAAAGGAGGTGGTAGTGGTGGTGGTCGTGTTGGAAGAGGGAGCCACAATTGTTAGAGGATATTTTGAGGCAAAAATCTTCCTGCTTTTGCCTCCAAGTTTGGCAGGAAGCCAGGCAGCATGAGTGAGCTTGTGGTCTTAAAGGTACATAGACGGTATTTTTCTTAAGCTCCCCAATACGGGTGAGCCAAGCAGTATACATTAAGGTTGAGTTATGGCTTAAAAGATACAATTATGAACCCACTCAGAGGAGAGGCCTGACATTTTAATGAGGCACAGGAGCTTTTTTTATTTTTTTAATTTTGAGAAAAAGTTTAGTTTCAGAACTTAGTAGCTGGTTAGGTAGTTGGAGGACTTAGAAAAAAAAAAGACAGCTTTTTTGGGTGGAGGGAAAGGAATCAGAACAAAGAGAAAAGTTATCCATTGTGTACCAACTACCAATTTAGTAGCCGGGTTAAAACTTATCTGCTTGATTGTGATTTAAAAATATTCCTTTTAAAATAAGGGAGGTGATCTTTCATTGATACTGGTTTGGAAGGCTTCAAATTAAGGAATACACACATATTTAAAATTTGTTTTTATGTAACCCATGGCTTCAGTATGTTGTACAAAATACACATCATTAAGCTGTTGGAAGTTTTAAAATCTATCAGCAAAAATAAACTTAATAACAGCTAATTTTGATTATTACTCTCCTATTTCATTGTGAACCAAGTAGAAAAAATGAGGGTATGAAATGTATTTTTGAAATAATAAGTATCTTGAAATCTACTTCAAGTGTTTGCCTAAAATTTTGACTTTCTTAAAGATCTGTATTTCTTAGTTGATTATTCAGAGTAAATCCACATTTATACTTTTAGTTTTGGTCTTTTTTTTTAACTGGTTTTGATTATTATATAGGATAATTCCATTTCAATTGGACATGTATTTTGTTAAAAAAAAATTTCCTGCCAAGCAGAAACACAAAAGCCTGATTTCAGTAACTTTTTTTAAACTATTAAAACAAAAATGTCTTAAGTGGAGTTTTTGTTTTTAAATATTGTCTTTGATAACCCTGGATATCCTTTCCTGCCATTCTCATCATAGCAAAGAAAAGGTGCAAGGAGGAGGGGGGAAGTATGAACTCTAATACATATTCCATATGTATTTATTAGAATTTACTTTTTGAAAGATAAAACATCCCCACAAACCAGTATGTGAGGCCTGTCTGCTTGTGCAACATTGACCACTTAAATACTAAATTATAGGCAGCACTATGAAAGGAACAATTGTAAATACAGAGCACAAAATTAGGCCATGTTTGAAGTAATTAACTCCTCTCAAAACTTTGTTTTAGACCCCTTAAACAAAAAGTGCCAACAAAAATTGATTTTTTCCCATTATGAATTGAACTGACTTTAAAACACTTTCATATGGTGAGAGAATAATCTTTTATATTTTTATAAAGCAATACATCAAATATAATTTTACTAACAAAGTCATACAGACTGAGAAAAGCTAGAGCTTAAGGCATTCTTTGACCTCTTGGTATCACACTCTGCCAGCTGTGTATGTATAGGGGGGACTAGAACAGGTACAGTTTATTTTTAATAATAGCAGTATGAGAAAGTCATTTGCCATAATATATGACAATCTCACTGGAAGTTAAGATTATAAATGTATGCAATTTTACATTTTGGTGGGGAGTGGCCTGAAGAAAGATTTTAAAAGTTCTCTCTATTTAGTCTAAAAAATATCAAGAAAGAGATTTTTTTGAGTCATACCTGTTTGCTTTCAGAATAATTGTCTAATGCTTCTGTGTAGCTTTCACTTTGAAAGGCAATCCCTGTCCATTCTCCGGTTGCGTGTTCGCTGATTGTGTGCTGTGAGAGTTTGGGAAGTAGGTTAGCCTCTTGTGTACACAGTTAATACAATAGTCTTTTAAAATGCACATCAGTTTGAAGAAGCATAACTTTCCTTAGCTATGACATAATTATTACATTTTAGCCTTGATGAGTGAAACAGTGGATTCTCATTTAGCTTGAATTATTTTATGATAATTAACTACCAAGTCTGATTAAAAACTTCTTCAATTTTTGATTTTAGTTAAATGTGCAGTGACCCTTCAATCGGAAGTAAGGCTTGATATAAGCTGACTAATTAAATGGTTACATTCCCCCCAGCCCCCCATGAAATTCTTCTAGATAGACTCAGGATTTTGATACTTAGAATGCAGACTGGAATAATTTTAGGGATGTGGTGAGTTCTAATAACATAAATTTTGAAGGGAATATGAAGCTACAGTTCAAGTCTTCCCTTAGCTGCTTGTTTATAGGAACATTTTTCAGATGAGAGCTGCAGCTTTTTATGTGTGATATCCTATCTTTGACTCACAAGATGGGGTTAAAACTCAAAGGGAATCTTTGGCAAGCAAAATCCAAAACTAGCTGTGTGTTCCATATTTTCATAGAGTGTTTCTGATCTTGGGTGGAGTTAGAATCATTGAGATCAAACAGAAATGTACTCAACCAAGATGTATTGGTGTGACACAGTATTTCACACCTTTCCCAAGTGTCTCATTACACTATTTTGGGTAATGACTCTTAATTTTGGACTCTACCAGAAAGATGAAGCTTCATTAGAAATGAATGTGTAAGGACATGAGCCCCCTTAGCCCTCAACCTCTCTCATAAAACACAAAGGATATAACGATATTTTAAAAATTCATCCACCAACTAGAAAATAAGAGGCTTGCTTTTCGGAAGGGTTGTTCAAAACCAAGTATAGCTGGACTAAAAATAGGTTGTTTTTGTGTCATTGCTGTTTTTGGTATTCCATTAGTGAGCAGGAAAAAAGGCCTGTAGAATCCAGAAGTTTAGGGCTGTTGCATCCAGAAACAGTATCTACTGCAGAAGCTGCAATGAACCCGGTGGGGGAGGTTGCAGGTTTAATGTGCCTCATTTCAGATTTTCATGTAGCATTTGAAATATAATTACCTTCTGTGATTGCTCCACTGAGTTATTTATCTTTCAATAGCCTTTAACTTACCTTCTCTCCTAACACCTTGTTTTAAAAAAGTGACATTTTTTATGATTTGAAGAAAGGTACCAAATTCCATCAAGTTATCAAAAACACAATACTCCTTGCCTCCAAACAAATGCTTTTCTTTTTGCCTTTGGAAAGGGGGGAATAATAGCCATATAACCCTTGCATGTGTATAGATTTGAAGGTAGGTAAAATGGTGAGGGGACACTAAAAGCTCCTAGCACAGTGGGAGGTTCAAGGCACAATAATCATAAATGCTGTCATATTTCTCTTCCCAACTAATCTTTATATATTTGTTTTGATGTTCCTGGTACTTTAAGTTATTGATGCAAGTGCATTTTTCCCTATTGATTGTTTCATTATATCCTGCCACAGCTACGTAGATTTGATTAACAACCCTTTCAGTTCATGGTTCTTCGTTGGTAGATAAACACATTTTTAGTATATCAATAAGTTCCAAAGGAATTCACTAGGCCAGCCGAGAGGTCCTTTCATATATTTGGCGAAACAAACAAATAAAAAAGGACAGGGCCAGATTATAGTCAGGAGCCATATTTCAGCAGTTTTCCCTCTCTTTTGGTAATGTCAAAAATGCAGGTGATTTAGATTTGCCTGCACATAGAGGAATGAAGAAGTTTGGAATTTTTATGCATGATCAGGACCTGTGTTTGGGAAAATGTAAACTCATCACAGTGGAAAATGTGTTGTTTGGAGTCTGGGGGTGAAAACAAAGCTGATGGTTTTGGAGAGATTGCCGGAGCCAGATGGCCTAGTACTTCCCCAGTCTGGCGGTCCAACTGCTCCCTCCTGGATAATATACAGCCATTTGTTCGGGGATATTTACGCTAGAGCTGTTTCCATGTGAATGTTTGAACAGCGTTAAAAACGAACATATTAGTAGTGATGCATTTATCGAACTTGTATGACTACACCAATAGACTCTTCTTAGGCCTTTTCTTATATTGCTGAGCGGCAGGAAAGAGGAGGGTTTGGCTGTTGGTGAACTGTTTACATAGTTGTTGAACAAGGATAATTTGGTCTTACTGAGTAATTAGAACATGTAAACACTTAGAATCAAACTAATGGAAATGATCGTAGCACCTACCTTGAAGCTCTGTTGCGAGAATTATATGAACTCATACATACATGTAAAGTGCTTAGAATAGTGATGGGTACACATTAAGTGCTTAATAAATTAGCTGCTTTTATTATTATTATTTTATTATTATTATTATTATTAATATTGCCCCGTTGGGTTGACAGAACCAGTTGAATCTACTAATATAGATGTAAATGTAGTTACCATATGAGCAAAATCTCTTTTATTACCCCTAGAAAAGGAAATATAATATGGGGTTGTTAGAATGATTCAGTTTTTATCTTGGCGTTTGAATAATATAAGGGATTTTATTTCTTCGAGACATAAAAGATGCATTCTAAAGCTAACTGCTTTTGGTACACATTCTCTTTTTATTCAGGGCTGTGATGTAACTGAACGGTATACTGAATATGATATCATTCCTTTGCAACTTTCCTAAGTCAGCCCTGAAAACGGCCTGCTTAGCTGCTGAAATTACATCTTTGTAATTTGTTCGGCATTCACCAAAACTGCTAATTGAAGCAAAATAATTTTTAAGTTTTATCCCACTATTAATGTTGAATCGCTTTTTGACACAGTTGTTTATGAAATGTCAGATTTGTAGTGTTTTCTTTGGCACAGGTTAATTTCTATCTAGGGTTCCTTCAACCTTCTGGAAATTTCTAGGATTACATTAGTTAGCATTTTTTTTTTTTAATGACAAGCAGTGGAACTTGATGGTCAGATGTAATGATTAATCATAGTATCTTGGTATTGTAGGTGTTCAAATTATTTTTTGATTAGTTTTAATTCTTGGTAATTTGCTACCAAAGCCTTGATAACAATTGTATATAGAGGATACTTTACTTCTGGTTGAAGGAGGTATGTTCATGAACTAATTTTTTTTAAATGAACTAATTCTTTAAGGTAACACATTAGGTTTGGATTTTTATTTTGTATGTGGAAAAAAGCGTAACATAATTTCAAGGTTTCTCTTTTTGGTTTAAATGGAAAATTAGGAATTTTTGTTAGTTATAGGTCTTCCTTCCTTCCTTCCTTCCTTCTTTCCTTCCTTCCTTCTTTCCTTCCTTCCTTCCTTCCTTCCTCTTTCCCTCTTTCATTTTGACTTTCTAAATTAATGATGGCAAATCTCCTACTGTTTGATTGTAAGCTAAAAAGGTTAATAAAAACATTTTGTTTCTAAAACCCTTTTGGATTTTGATGAACCAAAGTCAAAATATTCTCCTTACTTTCTTTCTTTTGGCATGGAACACAAGGAGTTAAAACTATTAGAAAAGTAAACAAAGAAAGCCATGCTTAATTCTCTATTTCCTTTGGCATCCTATTGAAGTGTGATCCTGGTGTATGTGCACCGTGTATTTTTTGTTTTACTGTGTGGTCTTTATCCACAGTAAGTTTCAATTAACTTTTAAAACCCAGTGATATTTTAGAAAAGCAGGGATGAATCACAAGATGCCTTCTAAAATTGTGGCAACCAAGGCAGATTTTCACTATCGATTGATTTATATCTTTTTAAAGATATGTTCGGTTAATTTATAATTGGGCACTTGAAATTGATGGTGTTTTACCCTCTCACAGTATACCTTCTGCATTGCTGCATAAGGATGTAAAAGTTTAATGATTCCTATTTTCTTTTTTTTGTTGTTGTTGTTAATGATAAAACATTCTGGCAAAAAACTTCTCAATCTGAAAGTTAATCAAGTTTAAAGATAATTGCATATTTTCTTTCTGCTTAATAGAGGAGGACATTAAGAAAAGGGAGGTTAGTATATCAGAAAAATAAATCTGCTCCACGTATGTCAAGTTTTGACAACTTGTTTGTCAATTTTACCGGGTTTTTAAAGTTGAACTGAAGTTAACTGTGTTTATTCTTTTACCTTTTTTCCCTGAACATGCATTCCTGCCACTTTAGGGCATTTATTTGCCATGGGCAGGATTAATGTAAACATTATTTTCTACCTGATATTGTATTTTTTGTTTCTTTGCTTAAAACTTCAGCTTGCTTTACCATCAGTTCACTTATTTAAATAACATTTCCTATGCCTTCTCTTCCCCTCCTGCCCATCTCCGTAACAGTCCTCCCATCCTTGCTTCTGATAAACACATTGATTTATTTAAACCATTGTTGTCTTTGTCGCTCTCACAGCAGAGTACCTTCCTTGCTGGGAGCAGACACATGATTTACTATGGAGGATGAAAATAAGCCTTCTTCTTGGCGTTCCATTGTTTGGGCCCTAAACCAGCTGTCTATTAAAATGGTTTCACTTAAAGTAGTCAATGCTGTTTATATGCTTCCGTGATCTCCCAGCTGATCCAGCCTCAATGAGCTTTACTCACACCCCACAGAGGCACATATTTAAATTAGGAAGAAAAGCAGAAACTTTTCCCTAAGTTGGTGTTCAAGGATCCTTTTCCTTTTAGGCTTAAAGCCTGGGTTTGCTGAACTGCGACCCAGTCTTGGTGTGAGTACTAAGTGTAGATGGTAGAGAGTTGATGTGTGGCTATCAGCTGTGTGTATAATCTGGAGGGTCAGCTTGGTGGTATTTTTAAAAGTCTTACTGTTGATACTCTGCATTAGAGATACTCGTCAAGGGAATTTATCATGTTTTCCTATATTGGATCTCATTAGACTCCTGACTCATAACTTTTACTTGATATTGTGAGTATGTGTGTGTGCGTGTGTGTGTGTGTTAATAAGCCTTTTTAGTAACACAAACTGCTTTAGGTGAGGTTGAAGGTGAGTCTGCCTTTGACTGAGTTCCATTCCATAGCTAAGCCTGTTACACCGAGGTTCTAGTTTACTCTATGTGAAGGATTTTAGTGTTACTCATAGGACAGTGAAAAGGCTCCCTGTTTCACTTGCTGTTATTTCAGAAGTCACGGAAGCAGCAAGTACCTCTTTCTCTGCGTTTAGGTGCTGAAAAATAGTGTTCTGTTGAGGCCCCAAGGAAAGGGACAGCAGAAACTTCACGCTTCATGTCTCCCCAGAGTTCCCAACTATTTCTGAGCAAATCCAAACTCATGCTTTCATTTTTCTATGCTTGATTTAGAGAAAGATTCTCCATTTTGACTCTGTTGCCAGAGGCGAAGTGGCAGTTTGGCATTTGGTAGAGAGATGTACGACGGAGGCCCTGGGCCTTCAGCAGATGATGTTCTGTCACCACAGATAAAAACACGGGATTCCTGGGAGTTCATGGATTACTGACTGTCTGCGGTGTCATGTGCATTTTCGCAGCATATCTTTAATTGAATATTATCATGGGCCCACTGATTTTAATGGAATTGGCAGCCTCAGTAAAAATAATACATGTCATCTAGAAATAATCAAAACATGGTCTGATGTAACTGATACTCCCTCCTCCCCAAAAGAACCAAACTTCTTCTTCTTCTTCTTTTTTTTTTTTAAACAGGAGGGAAAACCCACACCAATACCTGTGAATTTATTGTATTTACCAAGTTACTTATATTAGTTAGCATGACAAAAAACTAAAGTTGAAACAGTTTATCAGGGATATTAAGAGAACATGCGATACACAGTGATAATAGAATTTTACAGAAATGAGTGATTAGAATTTTTGAGCCCCGTGTGTGGGGTCTGATCAGTTATTTACAGCGTCGCTTTGGTTTTCCAGCAGTGATTGCAGTAAATAAAGCAGGCAGAAATAATTTTTTGGTTTTTAAAATGTTTTCGACTCACTTAATGCATTTTTCTTGAATAAGACAAATTCTTGGGTATGTGAAATGGGTTTTTTGTTTTTTGTTTTTTTTTTAACAATACAGGAAAGAATTATCAATGCTTGCCATAAGTAGAGGATGAAAATTTGAGGGATAATGTAATATTAACGTAATCTAGATGATCTCTCCAAAAGATGGTTATGAATTACAGAAGGTGTGGAAGTCTGGCTGATGATCTCTGGTGGACAATGGCACCACCTTAACCAAATGGTCAGAGTTTACTGCCAGGAGTGGAACTAGCTGACAGCGAGATTTGATACTCTGAGAACTCAGCACCACATCTGTGGTATTCTGGCGCTGAATTGTGTAGCTTTAAGTCTGAGGAAATATCAGACAAACTCAAACTGAGGATGTTCTACAAAAGAACTGGCCTGTGTTCTTCAACAATGTCAATGTCATGAAATACAAAGATTCAGGAATATTCTATATTGGAGACATAACAACTGAATGCAATAATTCGTATTGGATTTTTTTTTTTTTGCTATAAGGATGTTATTGGGTAATTGGTGAATCTCAATAAGGTCAGTAGATTAGATTACTGTGTTTTATCAATGTTAATTTTCTGATTCAGATAATCCTGTGGTATGTAAGAGAATTCCTTGTTTTAAGGAAATACACGCTGAAGTATTTAGGGCGTGTCTGTAATTTACTAATAAATGGTTCAGGAAAAAAATAGAGAAAAGTAAAAAGCAAATTTAGTAAAATGTGAACATAGGAGAAGTCTGGGTAAAGAGAATCTTAGACTTACAGAAAAGTCACAGGAATGTAAGAAGCCCAAGATTATGTCAAAGAAAAACCTTAAAATAATAGGCTAACCATAAAAAATCATTTTGATGGGCCATTGGTAGGGAAACGTTTCCTCTTCATGCTGGTTCCTTTTTGCCATTTTTAAATTTTTGCTATTTTTGTTTTGTAATGAGTTAGCTCTCTTAACCAGAGCATGGTAAAGGGTCTCCACACACGGTTTCTTAAGCTTTCCCCATTACTGACGGGTTCTAAAAGTCTCAGATTCACAAACAAAACATATTATAGCCAACTACAAGTTCCTGTAGCATCCATATGCACTAAATAAGGATAGTCTATGGTTAATTTACGTAGTTTTATCACCAAGCAGTTGAGGGTTATGTGAATGTGTGAAAGTAATTTCATTAACAATTTGAAACTGTGTTCTATTAGTATTATGCAGTGATGCAGTGTTAAGTTAGTTAAAATGTATCCCAATGCAGAGCACAGCTCTCCCAACAGCTGTGAGTTTTCCTTTGGCTCAGATATTAACATGTAGATCTTCCGGGATGCTGAGGTCTCAGGGAAACTTCCTAGTGATTTTAAGCAAAATGTTTGTACACACATCACTGAAAACAGGCAGAAACATCTTGGCTGGTGATGTGGCTTGGGTCTCCACATTTTGAGAGTCAGATGTAGTTCTTCTTAGTTTAGGAAGATGGCTGTATGGCTCAAGCCTGCACATATGCTGGTGAGCATTAGGGCTTGGGTGGGTGTACACACTGAAGAGCACGTTTCCACCCTGTTGGTGGGAAGAAGGGTTTTCCCTGATTGATGAGTCATCTCAGAGGAAATAGTGAGTGAACAGACTCATTGATCATACCTCCACTTGTTTCCTACGGCTCACCTGTGGAACCTCCGTGTTGGGGCTGGAAGTAGTAAAGTCAGGTGGCAAATACATAGAAATCCATGTACTTTTCTGTATTTTAAACCAATAGTACTCCGATCTGCTAAACCTGTGAGCTTTTCCTCTCGCCATTGATTAGGTTTATTTTTATTATGAATTGAGAGGACAAACACCCATCTCACACCGATGCAAAGATGTGTGTCATAATAAGGTGGTTGACAGGCCAGAGAGGAACATACCCCTTCCACTCATTTTGGGTTGATCCTTACAGCCCAGGAGGCTTTAGGCTCCTGAATGCTAATTGGCCGGCAGCAGCGGGGAAGTAAGTGGTCAAGAACTCAATTTTGATAGTTTGTTCTCTGCTACTTGATTGCATTCTTAGCTCCAATCCTGCCTTTGTTTACAGGCCATAGTGTATGAAGGCCAAGACAAGAACCCAGAAATGTGCCGAGTCTTGCTCACACACGAGATCATGTGCAGGTAAGAAATACCTTCTTCTCTTCCCTTTAGTTAGCGAAGAGAAGACAAATTTGTATTGCAAATCTAGGTGAACTCAGGTTTATTTTTGGGGTGTACATTTATCTTGCTTCTATCAGACAATCTAAAAAGAACCGTGAGATATGAGTATTTTGTACTTAATTGTCAGGCATCAGAGTGGTTCTCAATTATTTATTAGATTTCATCCTGTAAGACATACATTTCCATTTTGATACCACACTGTTAATGGACACAAAGCAGAACCCTCCCCTTCTTCCTTTCAATCAAATAAAATACGATATAACCCTTTTAGTGTTAATACATGCACTCAACCGCATTGCTAATAAAATGAGTAAGAGTTCTATTGATGTCAGCAGAAGCCTGTTTGCTAAGGACTTAAGGTGTAGTTCCTGTTTTTGATTCTCCCACTTAAAAATATGATGTTCATACATAGACAGTGTTTCTCTTTAAATTGCATGCGGATTTTCTTTTATTTTCCCGCTTGACTCGGATCTCTTAATCTTAGCTACCCTGTATATAACCATGACCATATAAGTAATATTTCTCAGGGGTTGTGAGCTTTTGGAAGGACAGCAAAGATGAGTTCCTGAAAGGTATACAAATTCATGCCATCCACAAATGAGTGTTTTTATTTTTGTCTGATGTCAGACTGAAGCTACATTTGAAAACAGGCATGTGGCATGTGAGCCACATTCAGTTCCATGGCCTCAGCCAGTCCTCCACATGTGGGAGAGTAGACCGGAGGGCACCTTTGAACTTGCACTTTAGAATTCTTATTCTTTATAAGATAACCCTGGTACTTTGCTCCTGATATATTCTGAATAATTGGGAAAAGCAGGAAGATGCCACTGTGCATCAGAGAAAGGCTGCTAATTGCTTCGTTGGCCATGCAGGCTCTCCCTGGCCCCAAGCATGCCTGGCTCCTGACTGTGAAGTCTTGACCAGTGGGGCTAGGACTTGAGTGTGGGTGGGTTTTATTTGCTGCTCATGGACTTGGGGGGAAAGCAGTCTTAAAACTCTACAGGTGGAAGTAAACTCGAAAGGGCTAATGTGTTTCCTTACCGAAATCCCAAATATTAACTTTCTTATCGAGAATTATGTATGTATTTAAAAATTTCCTTTTTAAAAAAGCATACTTCTAAATATATTATTCTAAAATATACAGGAGTTTCACAACTTTTTGCTTCAGTGATTTGTAAAACTTGTTAATTACTCCAGAAACAGTTTGCTTTTCTCTAACTTGAAAGCAGTAGCAAAATCCAAAAATATGGTCATAGATTTCTTAGAAGATGTTATTAGGCAGAAATTAGTGTTACACTGTATACAATCATACAGTTACAGCTGATTTGCACTTTCTAGAATTAAAGGAGTAAAAACATCTTGAAAAACATTAAAAAATGACATCCTTTGTATGAGTATTTTTCAGACTCTTTTAGATTCCCACAATTAGCATGTCATTAGAATGAATTTTCAATGTTCTATTACACATGATTCTAGCAAAACAGGAGACAGGAAGATGGATCTCAACCAACAGTCCAGCCAATATCTATATATTATAGATTTGCATCTCATATTTGTACATGTTTGGACTCTGCTAGAAATAATTCTGTTCTTGAAATCCTTAAAGATATATTATGCCTTTCACACACAAGCCTACCCTCTATTAATGCAGTTTATATTTTTCTTGTTCTTAAAATTCATTGGTCCAAAGTACTTTATGATGCTGGTTGCTGTGCTTTACTGCTGATGTTCTTTCTATTTTTCAGAAACATAAAAATAGCAAAAATAAAATTCTCAAGCCACTGAAGGCAAATGATGTTGTTTGTGCTGCATGGCTGAGAGGGAAAAGCCATATTCAAAATGTCATCCTGTTAATGTTACAGATTACGGGCTTCCTGGCTGCCTATAGATGTGTAAGGGGTACTGTTTGTTTACCAGGCCGCCATGACCCTATTACACAACCTGTCATCTATTGTGTGGCTAACAGTCTTTTAAATTGCAAATCTGATGCTCTTTAGGGGGCTTTAGGAAAAAAAAAAATCTCACTTTCCACACCATCCTATTTCTCTTGATTTCTTGCCTGTTGTAAGTGGAAGTTGGGATGTGCTGAATTTGCACCAGGGGTGCAAATGCAGGCTCAATTATAAGCATAAAATTAGAGTCTGTTCACCATTAATCAGCCTGGCTAATTGCTATGCACCACCATTAGCCATATGGTGTGAAAGACAGCTTGCTCTCCCCAAGATGAAATTTCTTCATTGCAGACATGAAATAGTGAGGGCCCTGGATTTTAAAATAGCATGTTTTAGATATTTAATTTCTAAACAACTTTCTGCTGTGCTTTCTATCAAGGCTAACAGCACAATAAAACTTTGTGTTTATGTCACAAAAGCTGTATATTTATAGTACGTTGGAGCGATAGTAAAGGAGACACAGAATTTACATCGACAGGAAAGAGCTTGGGATGATTCTGTTTTGTTGCAGGGGAAGGAGAAAAAAAGGAAAGAAAGGGAAAGAAAGAAAGAAAGAAAAGGAAAGGAGAAAGTTGTCTCAGGTGGTTGCAAATTTAAAAAATTTATTTTGTTTTGTGAGGATAACCCCATGGCATGAGCTGACTAAAGGACTTGGATTATAATTGTTGCCACTCTTTGAGACAAAACCTCTGACTTGATGGCATAGAGCTCTTTCTGTGGAATTCTGGGAGAGTGTCTACATTTTTGGAAAATGGAATGTATCATTACATTTTGCTAATACCTGGTGGTTAAGGTCTTAAAATAACATGGCCCCATGAAGGATTTTTTTTTAAAACTGGAGTCCATAAGGGATTTGATTGTAAGTGCATCACAACATCCTGTATTTAAATGAGAATAGAAAATAGGAACTATGCGTGGTAGATGAACCCAGCTTCCAACCTCCTGGGCAGGCTGCAGCGGCTTTTCTCTCTTTCCAGCGCACAGGACAGTTCCAGGGGGTGGGCACTCTGTTGAGGAGAGCGATCATTTCCCATTATCAGTGCCTGGTTTCCGGCGGGGCATGACTTAGTTCGCAGGGTTAGCCTCTTCCGTGACCTGGCCTCCTCTTCCTTCCTCTTCTGCTGACTTATTCTGATTTTGTCCTCCAGATTCCCACTTCAGCATGCTCGCTTCAGGAAAGCGTCCCTGGTCCTTGTCCTCAGCTACGTCCCCTCGTTAGATGGACATTCCTGTTCTGTCCTCAGCTTTTCCTTCATAGCCCTCAGCACATTGTAACTGTGGGTCACCAGCCTGTCTTCCTTGCTGGACTAAGAGCTTGAAGGCAGGGAAGTTACTCAGTTTTCCTTTGTGCCTCAGGTGTTCCATGTGTGAAAGGGGGGAAGCTACCAATTATCTCATAGGTAGTTGTTAAAGTTAAATGCTATAATCCCTATAAATGCTTATCATGGCGCCTGACTCGTAGAAAGCACTGAGTGTCTAATGTTATTATTGATAGTAGTAGCGGTAATATTAATATTAATATTAATATTATTAGCAGAAGTAGTAGAAGCCTTAGCAGTAATACCCAGTATCTAGCTAGGTAGCTGGCACATAGTTGTTCAGAGTGAAAGATTGATGAGAGAACATTGAAAGGAAGTGAAGTGTCTACCAAAGCATTTATGTACTTTGTTCATTCTGCGTGTAGTGCATAAGGATGTTTTCATTCATTCTTTTAGCACCTACTGTGTGCAAAGCACTGTGGGATGCTGAGCCTAAAAGGACTGAGTCCTGCAGTGGGAGACCTGAGAAATGAAATGAGACGTGTGGGCAGATAACTGGACTGCACTGCAGAAAGGGGCCACTGTGAGGAGAGCTGAGGCAATGGACTGTGGCCGTTTAGAGAAGGCAGGACAGGCTTGCTGGCAGGTAGTAGCCGCAGCAATGGGGAGGAGGGCAAAGTAGGACAGGAATTTTAGAGGATGCCTGAAGAAGTGCCTGGGCCCGTTTGTTGGTGGTCCAGGTAGGATTTCTCTGTGGAGAGATCTCAATGTGGGTGGACCTGTGACCTGGAGCTAGGAAGAGAGAGTCAGGGTGAAAACTAACCAACTTCAGAGGTCTCTTCCCAAAGGTGAGAGTTGAAACTGTGGGCTTAAAAGGGATCAACAAGGGTGGGAGAGTAGAGAGAGGAGTCCTAGGATACATTCTTGGGGAATAATCACATGTAGCAAGGAGGGAGGCTGTGCTCGAGGATTAGGGAAAAGAACCTTGAGCATCGAGGGCATAGGAATAAGAGGAGGGTGTTCCAAAGACGGGGAGCCACCCGATCCATGCCAGGGAGCTCCTGGTGGACATGAAGACTGAGAAAAGGCACAGAAGAACCCTGGTGAATGGGGTGGCAAGAAGCGATGGAGACTCTGTCAAGGAGCAAGTTGGATAGCAAAAAAATTCACTTAAAAAAAAAAAAGGAGCAGGTCTTTATTATTTTAAGAGACTGGGAGAACTTGACAATGTATGTAAACTGAGGGAGAGAACAAACTTACCCTACACCTGTTACTCAGACTCTTGAGATAACTCCTATCTCTCATTTTCCAGCCACTTTGGTTCGACAGGTAAGGTGTTTTCCTGTTTATGTAAAGCTTAGAGATTGATAAGATGTTTTTCTCCAATTGAGAGAGCCTATCCTTATAGGAAGAAGTTGCATGCTCCTAAGATGAGGATGTGCAGTCTCACGGCTAGGAAACAGCTAACTGTTTCTTGCCCTGATTTATGGAGCTGTGTGTCAGCTCACTGGAGATGCGCCACCTGTGTCAAGCTGCTAAGGAAGAGACTCATAAGTTCGCCTTTTCCTGGGCGTGCAGAATTGTCCAGGCGATGCATGAGCCTGCTGGGGAAGGGGCTGTTCTTTTGAGTCCGCAATGTTCTTACAGCTCCAGGGGCTGGGTGCCTGCTCCTGTGATGGGCCCCAGTGCTCTCCTTTGGGTCGTAGGTTGAGAAGGGATGTGAAATAGTGGGAGTCCTGCCCTGTGACAAAGCCGATTAGAAAACTCTAAGCCCCTGATAGATACCTGCTTTAGGGAGCCAGTACCAGGTCTGTACCTGGCACAGTGCCTGACACACAAGTAGGAGCCTAAGAAACACCTTTTTGAATAGATGAAGATCCATCAATCACACAGTAATGAGGGCATAATTATCACTGTGAGTTCTTTCATTACCACCGTAACTTTTCCTTTGAAATGCTTTCGCATCTGTTGCCCCGTGTACTGTATTGTTTTATTCGGAGCCCTCTGCTGCTTTAAACATAAGTGAATATGGTTTTTTTTTCCCCCAAGCCATCCTTCTTGGTTAAGGCCCGCCTTGTGTAAAGTGGAGGTTGGTGCCCACCTTTCTGGTTCCTTCTGAGTTCAGCAGAAGAAACTAGGGAAAGTTCCATTCAGAGTACAGGGGACTCTTTTGGTCAGGAAACCCCATCATGGGAGGAAGGACAGGCCTTTGCTCTGCTTGGCGCTGGGGTTAGAACTAGGTAGCCACTGTGGCATAGAGGTCAGCTCAGGACAAGGGAAGGCCTTTCTCCCACGGACAGTTGATTTTAAATTTTTCAACAGGGAAGTCATAATGCCGTATAAAACGGACGACTGAAGATTATATTTCAATAAAATGCATGCCCTCCATTCTTCCCCATTCTTATTCCACTCCCTATAGGGTATGGCTTTGAAGTTTCTACTATTCATTCATTCAAAAAATATTTCCTGCATTGTGTGCCAGGCTCTGTTCTAGCTGCAGGGGATATAAAGATGCTGTCCTCGTGGGGTTTATATTCTAGTGTGAGAGTCAGACAGCAAAGAAGACGACCAATAGATATATAATGCAATGAGCACTGAGAAGAAAAGGGAAGCAGAATTTGGGGCTCTGGGAATGTCGGGGGAGGCCTTTCTAAGGCAGTGACTCTGTGCAGAGACTTGAGTTAAGTTGAGGGTATGAACCATGCCTGTGACAAATCTTTTTCTCCTTCCCTCTCTCTCACATTTTTCTTCCCAAAATAGGACCGATACCATACATACTTTATTTTGAAACTTGGTTTTCTTAACTCATAATACAATGTAGACTTCTTTTCATGATAGTGTATAAAAACCCACCTTCATTCTTTTAAAAAAAATGTTTTACTTTAATCCTCACTTGAGGACATTTTTCCCATTGCTTTTAGAGAGAGCAGAAAGGAGAGAGGGGTAGGGGGAGAGAAGTGGCAGGTGGGAGGAGAAGGGGGCAGGGTGGAGTAGCGTGGGAGAGAGTGCGAGCGAGCAAAACATCGATTGGTTGCCTTCTGTACGTGCCCCAACTGGGGGTTTCGAATCCACACCTACAACCTGGGTATGTGTCCTGACTGGAATCAAACCTATAACCTTTTGGTCTTAAGGACAATGCTCCAACCAACCCAGTCACACTGACCAGGGCTCACCTTCATTCATTTTTAATGCTGCACAGAATTCCATATATACATGTACATGTATGTACTGGATATGTGTATATACACACACATAGCTAAAGTGGGCTCATAACCGTAGACTCTATTTTGTTGTCACCCCAGGTACAGAGCGGAGGCCAAGAATCGCTTTCGGGGAATGCTATGTGCTGCAGTGACATGACCTGAGAGACAGAGACCTTTTGGGCTGCTTTCCATCCTTTGACTAAAGTTTTTTTAATAGATGTTAAGCGACTTCCAGTAGCCCCCCACCCCCCCACCATTTCTTCATTCCCTCATTTTATTCCTCTTCTGTCCTTCCTCCTGCACTTCCGTTTAAATCTGCCTGTTCCCCTGGGTCCCTCGGGGCACAGCACAGAGGGGTGGTTCTCATTGATGCTATTTTTCAACTCTGGCTTCTCTAAAGACTTTTTTTTTTATTTTAAGGAGATGGGACAGTGCTTAAGCCAAAGGACATTACTGACCTAGTGTGGCCCTTGCTTGCAGCAGGTGGTTTGGCGTATTTGGTGGTGCCGGGTTCTGGGGAGACCCTTCCTTCCATCAGCAGTGTCTGCCCATAGGGCCATCTTGGCCTTCTTTATTTATCACCTATTTTCTTGGACTGTATTCCCATTCCAAAACATTATACTAATTCAAGAAATTAATCGGTCCAATATTTGAGCTTAATGAACAGAGAACTGTTCTAGTCTAGACATTAGGCAAACAAAATGGGTAGGTTCTTCCTTTGTGAAGAACATGAGTTAATGAGGGAGGGGTGTGGAAGGAGAAAGATAGCAAAAAAAAAAAAAAAAATTCATGAATATATATGTAAGAATGCAGTTTGCATTGTGTTAGGGGCCCTGAAAGGCAAAACCAGGAAAAAAGCAAACTTGGGTTAAGGGCAGGTGTCAGGGCTAACCTCTCGGATGAAAGAGCTTAGAGGCTGAGGTTTGAAGGGGTGCTGTGGGTGGCTGGGGGGCTGACTGGCTAGGGAGGGGTCGGAGGAGGAGTAGAGCAGGTGGGGGTGGGGGGCCGGCCCTGCCCTGCCCTGCCCTGCCCTGGCCTGGGGTCAAGCTGAGCTTGCCACATCAGAGAGATTGAAATTGGCCAGTGAGGCTGCAGTTTGGCAAGTTGGAGAGAGCGACCAGGGATTGGGCGGTGGTCCGGCATCATGTCATGCCATAGATTTATTCTAGGTGCTGTGGGAAGGCATTAAAAGCTCTTGGGCAGTGAGGTGATACAGTCCCATTGACGTTTTGAAAAGATCACTGAGGCTGTTCCAGGGAGACCAGGTGAGAGGCCACTGGAGTTGTCCAAGGAGAAATGAAAGTGAGTTGGACCAGGGGAGTGGCAGTGGGGAAGGAGAGAATCAGATACGATGGAGATACAGATTCTACTCCATAATTATCATTGTGCAAGCTGGAGGAGTCCCTGGCGGGCATTTAGTCTGGGCAGGACCTTGGCGAGGGTGTGACCCCTGGGCCCTTCATTGCCCACCTCTGGCGAGGGTGTGACCCCTGGGCCCTTCATTGCCCACCTCTGGTTTGAAAAAGAAAGGGAGGAAGAAAAGGGAAAATGGAAAGGAGACATAGGCCATCTCATTCACTGGTTTTCTCCCTGGGTGAGGCGGGCCTTGGCCTCTGTCGATGGGCCACTCTTGGAGATTTGCTGCCTCTGCAGAGCACAGGGCAGCCCCGCTCAGACGTGGGGGAGGAGGCCAGAGGAGGCAGGAGCTGGGAGTGGCAAAGTTGCTCAGCGCCTAGTAGGCCCAGACTTGGAGCCTGGCTTTACCCCCGTATGGCACTGAATCTGCGTCCCCTCACTTAGAGGTGGGTACAGCAATTGCTCCATTTTGCAGATGAGGAAACTAAGACCCTGTGAGGGAGATTACGTTGCTCAAGGTGAGGCACGTAGCTCTGTCCGATTCCTGAGTCAGGTTCTTAACCACTGTGCTCTTCTGCCCTTGAAATGTAGAGGATCAGAGTTCAGGGATGATGGCATTGAGTTTTTAAGTTATTTTTTGCATGCATCCCAACTATTGTACTTATCATTTCTTATTCCTTCACGTGTCTCTTATGCATTGGGGCATTTTGGGCTTTCTATCCCCAGAGTACTGGTGCAGCAGAATTCAGGCCTAAAGGAAGTACCTCCCTCTTAATCAGAAAGACAAAGGCTATAGGTGGTGCAGTGGTTCTTAGCTGGGGTTTTAAAAAAGGAGATACAATTCTTACTATTGCTTTCTGAACATATGAGAGACAAGCAGAATTAGCACCAAATTTGGAAGCCGTTTCTCTTCTCAGGGATATAGTTACAGCCAGGAAAGAGACTTCCCAACTTTGGTGAAAGACTCCCTATGCAGAAGTATTATTTCTGGGTCCCGCAAGTGAAGTTCAATGTTTGGTTCTCTCTGGCAGGTCTAAATTTAGGCTCTATGATTCACTAAGTCCAGTGTGTGTGCGTGCACACACGTGTGCCTGTGTAAGGAAGAGGGAGGAAAGTGCATATTATTTGTGGTGCCTGGTAATGCATAACTCAGATAACTTCCTCTCCTCCTTGACTGATCAAATGTGTGCTTTTATAGTGTGCCCCTGGGTGTAGAATGCCCAGTGGATACATGTTTTATTTGCAAACAAGGCTCAGATGGCTAGGTTTCCGTTGACCATAGGTGATTTTCAAGAACCGTAATTTTTTTTTTTTTTTTGAGAAGCATCTCAGTTAAAAGATGAGCAAACAAACAAACAAACAAAAACAGCCACCTGCCAGCCTTAAGACCACAGCTGGGGTGGGATTTGGATAGTGGTTCTTTTCTTGCCGTGGCTGCCTTTTCTGACCTAATAAAGAATGCCCACTGTCAGGGCCGGGCTAGCCTTCAGATCAACTGTCCATGGTGCTTCCAGAAAACTTAAGTGGTGGCCAGCCCAGGGCAGGAAAACAAGAGGACAAGCTGATTTCCATTTCCTTTCATCTTGTTTCTTGTTTGTCTTAATTATTGTGCTGTACTTTCATTCTCATGAAGATGGTTCAAAAGCAAACACTTACAGCTTTATTTTAGAAAGCCTGTGGTTGAAGAAAATGTCTCCCATACAAAAGAAAGGAGAAGAAAAAGGAATCCATTTAATACAAAATGACTGGAGGGGGAGAAATCACTCATACCTCATTATTGACGCGTTCCACACAATTAGTGGGATCTTGAGGGAAGAACGTCTGAGCCACCCACAACCCTGAATATTCTCATTGGGTAGATGTAATAATAATGCATTTCAGTGAACTCTTCCAATACCGCGGGCAGTGATGGGGAGACCCCATCTTGGGGCTGTCAGTCCTGGCTCCCGGAGAGTCCCTTTTTCTCCCTCCGTCTTTGTGCAGGGAGAGGTTAAGCCTGGCCATTAACCCATAGGTGACCCAAATAGAATTTTCTGTCCCAGGGATCCGTTGATTGCCAGGTATGGCTTTGTGGTAATTCTAGCATTTGCAACCCAGCAATTTGAACCTTCTGTCTGCCTAAATGATGATTTTACATTGTAATGGTTGTACTAAATCCTTTTGCTTTTGCTCCATAGCCGCTGTTGTGACAAGAAAAGCTGTGGCAACCGAAATGAGACTCCCTCAGATCCCGTGATAATTGACAGGTAGGGACCACTCTACTTTCACTGGATTCGTATTCCTCATTATAATGAAACACCTGCCTTGTGTCGCTCATGGGTGAGGGTTAGAAATGCATGTGGCCGAAATTTGCCTGTTGGTCATGACTTAATCTGCGCCGGGCTATTGCGATTCCTGGGAAAGCCATATGGAATGTTCTTTGGAGGCCTGTTTTCTTGGATTGCTCTGGTTTTGTGTCTGATTCATGCTCCTAAAGGAATATTTTTTTCTTTCCTGACTTTCTGTGGCGCAGTCCTCATGCTGTGCCAGGAAGCTTCAGAAATAAAATAATAATAGTTTGTGATTTATGAAATGTGGTTGGGTGCTTATAAATATTTAACTTTTATTTGAAAAATGTTTGAATCATTATCACTTTTAGCTACAGTAGTTCTGTTGGATGTAATCCATCTACATTTTAAGGTTTTATTTATGCATAAAAGCAGTTTTAAAGAGATCTGTGAACCAAGATTTTCTACTGTTATTTCCTGGGTTTGATTGTAGCTCATATTGTATTGTAAGTTGATTAATTTATCCTGCTTGTCTTAATTATCGTGTTTTTAAACAGATCCATATTACTAATCTGACATGACCAAGTAAATCACTGTAGAACAATAAATCTGTTTTAGTTGTTAGGTGCAATTTCAAGTCAGTGTGTGCTCATATTATGCAAAGTCGCATTCCAAATATTCATTTTACATTTTAATTATTGAAATTCATTGTATGGAAACATGTATGATAAACCATTTGCTCCATAGCACTACTCATTGAGAGTTAAATGGCCTGGAAGGTTTATAGATACTGTCCGTTGTCAGCTAGGGGAAGAGCTAGCACTATCCTCTAGCTGGAAAAAAAGTCTCACAAGTAAAACTGACTGATCCCTCATTGAAGAAATCTACAGCTGAACAAAAGCCCCTTTCAGGTTTGGTAATACTGATTTTTGGCCCCCCTCCCCCACTTACCTATTTTCCCAGTTCTTTACCTTTTAGAGATTTGCTTCATCATTTTTTAGTTATCTGAAAAGTGTTTACTCCATCATAATTTATGACAAAACATTGATTGTTGATTTTGACTCATGCGGTTCTTTAGGCTTGAGCCCAATTTTGATTGTCAAATAGCTTTATATAGCTTACATTTCAATCAGAAATTTTAATTAAATATCTCTTACTAATATTCGCTAACAACAAAACTTTTGCCTGATAAATATGTTAATATACTTGATTCAAAGTGTAAACACAGGTAAATGTTTAATATGTAGTGAGGCTGCGTGCTGCCTATAGAATTAGAATAGCTTCATTATCTGCGAGAGCGGGTGTGCCATTTATGCTATTTATTTATTTATTTATTTTTGCAATGGAAGGTAAATCTTCAAATAGGATTAAAAAAAAAGAAAACCTTTATGCTGTTTGTTTCATTTAAATACACCTCTCCAAAATACCATTTGTTATTTTAAGCAAGTTTTTCTTACTCATCCATTAAAAGGAAAGTGTTCTGATCAAAGGCCCAGCCCAAATAGTCCCCTAAACTTTGAAACTATAAGCATTTTGTTCTGCTACACAGTTCCTTTTGGTTTCACTGATGACGAGAACCTTACCTTGCCACCCTCAATGAAAACACTTTTTTTGCTTGTGAATGGGTTAAGCTTTTAAGTCCTTCGTTTGGTTTTAAGCCGTGACTCTGATATAGAAGGTTGATATGACTGTGGTTTGAATAACATTTGATTTTGACCTGTTCCTGTGGGTTGCGATGGCATAAGAAACTTGACTCAGCAGCACTGTAATTAGCCCGGCCGTGTTTTTGAAACAGGATTGTGTTACCTGGATTGCATTAGTGTGGCTTCTATTGTTGCCGCTTTGCATCTGTCCCAGTAGGGTACTTAAAACCTTTTCTTGGCTGGGGTAGTTCAAACAATTTAGGCAAAATAAGTATGCACTTTATACTGTTGGTGGCTTTAGAGATATTACTCATGACATTTATCCTTTTCTTTTTTTTTTCCTTTTTGGTTTGACAGAGTAGAAAACAGTGCGCAGCCAATGTTGGTCTCTTAAGAGAGGAGAATGTTAAAAACAGCTGAAACCTAGTGCGTCTGCACAAGTCGCAACATATGTTTATTTGCTGGCTGTTGCCACTGTCTCCCGTGAACTGTCTTTTTAAGCAGTGGTGCCAGCTGATATGCAAAACCCCATTTAGCTATTCTTATTTGCATCTGAGTTTTCAGAATTTATTTGTCCTTCAGTCTGCCAAGGTTTTAAAAGCTCCAGTCTTGTCTAGGCTGATATGTGAAACTTCCATTTTTAACGAGGAGAGAAGAGAATAACAACAAGAAAAGAACTTACACAAGGAAGGGCAAAATAGAAAAGATTTTTCAATTCCATAAAATTGCTGCACAGGGAGGAAAAAAAAAACAATGAAGGCAACCGTGTTTGAATTTCATAGTTTCCAACCTGATTCTATATTACTGATTGCATAATATCTGTGTTACATGCTTAGGGTTTGATTTGTTTTCAGATTTATGGATGTGAATCCCTGCATGTTTTGTAAAAATAGGTTATGGGGCCTGCATCATTCAGTAGCAGTAGTAACTGTTTCTATAAGATGCATATAATATGTAATTATAGAGGTGAGGGTATAGGCAATCATTGTGTTAGGATTTAGCACAGTTTTAACATGCACTTGCATTTTGGGCACCAATAATTTTTAGTTCCCTTTGCTTGTCCTTCAGATTCTGGAAGAACACTGCTTTAAAAAAAACCAGACTTTTAGCAGTGGTTATTCAGGAAAACTATTTATAGGGTAGATAGAAGAGGCTTTCTGGTCATACGGCAGTGGTGCAGGGAAAGCTATTTCTGTGTTGAATTTTGGCTGTATTATTTGCCACCAGTGATTTGGGGACATCGGCTTGGCATAGTCTATCCAAAAAGTGGAATTAACAAAATCAGCAATAGTATACTGTGATTTAGAAAATGGATTTCTACTTTATTCTTTTCTAATAGCATGCAAAAAGTAAGAAAAATGACACTTTTTTACAATTGTGACAATTTGTCACGTCACGTCCAAAAAGTTTGTTGGAAAATTCCTGCAAACGTAGGAAATGTGCATCTGGAGCTGACTGCCAGGTTATATTTCTGTCTGATGCCAAATAGCTTGATTAGGAATTGTAAAACCCAGGCTGTGCCCAATGATCCAGATATTTGGGCTGTGTAGACATTAGAAATGTCAAATGTATTATGTTTAATAGCTGATGACCAGGAACTAATAACAGCAAATTTTATTATTGTTGAGGTAAAGGGCTATGTGTAGTAATTATTGTTAAAGTAAAAAGCAAAAAATGACTTGCAGTTATTGAATTAAGGTTGAGATTGATTTAACATATTCACACAGTAACTCATATTTGAATTTAAAAGGTTTGCAATAAAATTCGTGTTTAGAAATTGAATAAATTGTAGTTTTATTACCACATTGGATATTCTTATGTCCTAACCTTTTTCCTTGGAGTTATCTTAGTTCAATAAATAAAACCTCATTAGACTATTCCCATTTCAACGAGTTTATTAAATTTTGCAGGAGTAATTAGCATAAGCTGTGCTAATTTTTCTGGAAGACTAATGAGGGAGGTTCTTAATTAGGTTTACTTTGTAAGAATCAGAAAAGATGATAATGACAAAAGTCACATAGGGTAGTCTGCATTGGGAACCCAGTTTTTATGAATCTATATAAAAAAAAACACCTTCCATATTCTGTGTGGAAACTTCTTTATAAATGCTTGAACTGAATATATTAAGTGTGCAGAATGTTATTCCGTATCTAGTTAGTTAGGATTACCATCCATTCTTGATTTGCTTCACAAAACTCTTTATTTTCCAACCCTTGACTCAGTAAGCTATCTTTGAGTAATGACATGGATGAATACAGATGGTCTTACAAAAACATTTCTTTCTCCAAATTATACTGTAGGATCCCTTCCACATAGAGCCCGAAAGTTTTTTTTTTTTTTTGCCAGATTTGTGTCACTTATTTTCAGTAGAGCAGGATAGAGGGCGACTCCATATTTGTCTGTTTGTTTGGTTTTTCAATTTAGGATCAGTATGATTGATGGAATGGTCAGACCACTAAGTAAAGGGAAAAAACAAGAGCCCAGTTCTTTATTTCCTTGTACTGTGGCTCTTGAGCAGTTAACAGTGGAATTTTAAAAACAGAAATAATAAAGGATGAAATTCTTCCTCAAGTTACCTCCTCCTGTCTCGTGTGAATTTAGATGTAGCCCAGCCTACAAGTTTTGAGTTCCTTACAGCCAGTATTAAAAGCATGGATTTTTTAAGCCTGTCAAATAAGACACCTCTAAAGGTTTTGGGTTTGCTTATCATAACCTTAACAGATTTGTCTTTTCCATTTATACAAATTCTTTTATCTAAGCTTGAGATGTAGGCTTTGCCATGCAACATAAAAAAATATAGTATGCGTGTATATATACACATTTCATAGCACAAGAAACCTAGCCTGTTTGGAATCACTATTTTTCCACTTACGCAAGGGTCTCCTAAAAAGAAAAAAAGAAGCCTATATATGTTTTTTGCAGTATTTAAAAAAAAAATCTTCCATTTAGGTAACATTAATTGGGTTTATTTTATAATAATTGGCGGAAATAGAATGTTCAGGAGTAAAAATATTAGAATTCTTATTTTACCTGTTGATTTTACATGGTATATATATCATATAAATAGAAAAGCTTAACCGTGTCAGGGGTGTTCAAAGAACTAATTTTATTTAAGATCTGTTCTTCATCTAAGAGATACAAATGCTTTGATAGGACTTTAGAAAAGTGCACTGTTATCATCAAGCTAATTTTTAATTAAATTTATCCTGATGTATTTATATAACATGTATGTTCATTTGTATAATAGTAAAACTTTAGAATTAGGATGTAATTGTGGGAGGTTTTTTCAGCCGTTGTGCAGGGTGGGGTATATCCTAACACCTGTGCTCACAATCATGACTGCGTAGGCGCCTGAGCCCCTCAGCGATAAATGACTCCCTTCTGTCTTCTATCAACAGATGTAAATCCCCAAATTCATTAGCAATTTTTTTTTTCTTCTGTAAAATTAAAGCCCTCAACTATCATGAACATAAAGATATACTTTCATTAAAACTGTAAAAGAGGCTTTTTGACAGAGCTTATTGGCTTCGTTTTATTGACCTTTCAACTCTTAATATTCTGGTCTTCATCCAGGTTTTAGAAGGACCAACTGCTAAACATAATCCCCCTGTAAGATACACAGGTGATTGTCTGGGGCACAAAAAACCAGAGGTGTAAATGCATTTTCTGGAGTTCGATGAACCTTTATACCACCTGATTTCCTAACCTTGAATGCCAGGTTAAAATAAAAGGAGAAATTCACCTTTTAAAATTGCCCCAGGCAGGATAATTGCTGTCTTCTTGGTTGGTTTGGGAGGTTGCATTTTTCTAAAAGTGACAAGCCAGCGTTGACACGGAGCATGAATTTACGGTTGTTTATTAACTCTGGTGTATTTAAACATTTGTTTTCTCAGTGGGAATTCGTATGTGATTATTAGGAATGAGACTTATGTGAGAGAGTATCATTCTACATTTTATCACATATCAGATCATACCATTCTGAATATGAGATGAACCCTGTACATTTCTCTGCAGTTTGCTGCCATGATAGGAAGATAACAAATACAATAAGCTAATAGCAGTCTATATCCCATTTGCTATCAGCTATTCCCAAATACACAACCAGGATACATTAACATGCATTTCAAATATGCTGACAATATATCATAATGCAAAGTACTTTTACATGGCATAATACTACTGCAGACACTTGATAATGAACAACAGTGGTTTTCCTGTAAAGGAAATAATGGCAGCAACTTCCAAGAAATATATTTAACGGAGATTCAGAGAATCAGCATTGCATATTTGTAACTGGCCCTGGGTGTCGGCTCGTGGTGTGGATTTTTTGCCCCTTGTCATCATAACTTTGCTTTTGTAATGGTTCTACAGAAATGCAGTATAAAGTTCCCTGTGTGTCATCTAGCAACTTCTCATTGTCATTTCGTGATGAAAATATATCCCTCTATTAAATATGCTTTTACTTTTCTAAAAAGAAGTTGTTTCAAAGGGTTTTAAAAACCCTTTGAAGTGCAACTTTTCATTGATAAATTTTCCTTGTTTCTCCCTACTGCCAGCAGCTGATCACACTCCCCAGTAAAAATTGACCAGGTTTTTAAAAAACTCTATTTAGAGATCCCTGCATATAAAGAGGTGGCGTTTTGGTCATTTTAAATTGTGTGAGGTACTATTTGAAATAGACAACTAATTCTTTCCTCCCCTGCCTGCAACCCATCTCTCCCTCCACACACTGTGTAACTATATACTGTCCAGAACAATATAAAAGTGACCCAAATACTCCAATTGCAATCAATGAAATATGGTGAACAGTACAGGTTTGTCTTTGGTTTCTTGCTGCCTTTAAAGGTGTGGGTAGATGAAGATAAATCTCCCTCCCAAACTCTTTCTCCAGTTACAAGCCTTTGTCCAGAAAGCAAATGAAAGTTTTAATGTTACAGTACTTATTTTAATAGAATTTTAATTGCCTTAATCCTGCCGAAGTGTGAAGCTGAGTGCGTGTGTGTGTTCCTGTTCCTGTGTTCTTCATGTGGTGGAGAGTCAAGGCAAAAAAATTAAAAAAAAAGCAAGACAACAAAACTGCTATTTCCATGGGAGGCAGGAGTCATATATGGTAAACGAAGCAAACTTAATGAAACTGATTCTGAGGAAGAGAATGCCGTTGGCGTTTGATCCATGTAATGCATGCTCCACCTTCAGTAGGAACAGGGTGGTCTTCAGTTTGCTTGGGGGGGTTTTGTTTTTGAAGGTGAAGTGCTTGGTTCCAGTTCCAAACTTGCCTCCAAACCCTACTTGTAAAGACTTAGCTAGACAAGCTGGTGAATTACATAGCTTGATCCCACACAATAACCTCCAAAATGGCTCTTGGTAACTGTACCGTCCCTCTAACTGTTTGAGGCACAATAGTTTGGTAATATAATAAAAGTAATAGTGTTAGCCAACACATCTTTAATAAGATATTGTCCGTGCCTTTGCCATATGCTACAGAGCAGCCTCTCACTCGGTGGGTCTTTTGATTCCTCTCAATAAGATTATTTCAAATACTCTAATCCTGAATCATTGACATGAATACAAAAGCCTAGTGACATCTAATAGATGCCTCTTAGCTTTGCTTTTCCTCTGGTTCCTTTCCTTTTTCTTCTCTTTTTACCTGACAAAAAGCTTATAGACACTTGGGCTCTGTCTCTCAGTAGCAGCATGGGGGGCTCCTCATGAAATATAAAGGAGGAAAAAGGACTGACAGGGGCCCGATAAGCTACAGAGTGAAGGGCCATAGATTAAAAGTAAATGCCAGTAAATCCTACCCGGTACACTTACTTGTTCTTCTATTGTTTTCTTTAACCCTCTCAGGTCCAGGGCAGGGAAAAAAGAGAAAATGATGATCACATTGAGCCTGTGCGTTTTTAAGCTAGACATGGTTACTACACGCACTGTATAGGGTTTTGGTAAGATTTAAAAATTTTGGTTCATGTAAAAGGTTGGGGTGATAACTTTTCTCATGATCAGAGTTTCCCTTATCTACGTTTCAAAAAAAAACCCTTGATTTGGCTAAAGCTTTTGTCTTTTTTTTCTCTATCTGAAGATCAGACAGTCATGCTGCTTGCAATTTATTATGGTTCAATAAATAAATTATTGGGATTTCCCCCTATTTTTAATATGCTTTCCCATTCATTAGTATTCTGATCTGTTAGTAATATCTTAAAATATAATTTTTAGTAGTCTTCAATGCACTGTTGATTGAAGTACCTCACAAAATGGAAAGTCAGTTTAAAAACCCTTGGATCTACATCAGGTTTGGTTACTCTCACATGTCAACACACACATGCACTCACACACATTAAAAGACGAAAACAAAGATGAAAAATGAGAACTCTCTTTTTTTATGTATTAGAAAGTTTTCAGAAAAGTTGGTTAAGAGTTAACCTGGTTATCGCTAAAGCCATTACAGTGTAGAAAATCCACATTTTTCTCAGTGATATTGGTATTATCTTAAAGCCAGATTCTAATCTCAGAATACCTTTGACAAATTGAGTCCTTTCTGTGGCAATAGGAGTGGGCGTGTCCTGTTCTGGTCGTGTACAAATTTCCTTTGACCAGTGTCAGAAGCCTGACCTATGAACGCTGTAAAACAAAATCCCTGACCGTTGTGAATTAATAATAACATATCTCAATGATACTTGTGAAGTGACAAAGCAAGTGGTCAGGAACTTATGTTTTAGCTCTCAGCCTGACTTTTTTCCTTCCTCAGTTGCCCAGTAAAAAAAATTACTGTTTTCAGTATTTCGTACAGTTTCATTTATTTTTCTTGGTATCCACAGCTGTCCTTTCCATGTATGACTCTAAACTTGTTTACCTAAACACTTTTCTTAGTTGATCTTGCACTTAACTTTCGGGTTTAAAAGATAGTAATCTTATACATTGTACCCATTGCTCGAACAGTGTTTGAGTTCTTGTGTCCTCGTTTAATTTGATGAGGGAGCCTCTGTGTTTCAAAGCAAGAGAGTGCCTACTTTCGCATGAGAAATTTGGGAGAAGGCAGGATATTATGGAAAAGGCATAGATCTGGGAGTCCGTTGGCTGAGAGGTCAGATCCCTTCACTGCTACTTAGCAGTACCTGAGCCTCAAGGCACTCAGTTTTCCCATCTTTAAAATGGGCAAAATCATTTCTGTTCCGAGGAGTTTTCCGAGGGTTAAAAATCTAGCACTGGGCTTGGTACATACTGAGTACTTAAAGTCAGGTAGCTCTTGCAATTTGAATATATTCCATGTAATTCACATGGAATTGTTATTCTTAACGTTATGATTCCCAGGGAACTTTCTTATAAGCAAAACTAACTCACTGAAGTCTATCATGGTAGCTAAGTCCCTTGGAAAAGGAGGCACTGTTTTCAGGGCTGAAGATATAACAGTAAATAAGACACATGGCTCCTACCCTCATGGAACTTGCAGTGCCTCAGAGTTGAAAGAAAAATTGGAATTGTAAGTGTAAACAAAGAATATATCGATTTTTTTTTTTTAAATAGAGGAATGCTATTTTAAATAGGGATCACGATGCAGAGGAATAATATCCCTTGGCTGCTGTTATTGAACTTGGGCAAACTCATGGCTTTATTGCACTCCTCCAAGGCAGCCTGCGCATTGGTTAAGACCATAGGCTGTGGAGTCAGACCACCTCAAACCAAATCCCAGCTCTTCCTGTGTTGGCTGTAGGGCTGCGGGCAGATCATTGAACTTCGTGAAGTCCCAGTTTCTTCGTGTTTAAGACCGGGATAAATGGAGCAGTCCCTACTTCATGGGCTGTGGTGAGGCATAAGTACCTAACGCACGGAGAGCACTCGGCACAGTGCCTGGCACATAAATCGCATTCAGTAAAAGGTGGCTATTATTTTTAAAATGAGGCCTGGAATGAAGAGACCTCTAAGTCTCATTCCATAGAGCTATGAAATGCCAATTTTAGTTCTCTCTGGTATTACCGAGGCAGGGGATAAACTCTTTAGGAGGTAGACTGTGAGCCCCAGAGGGCATGGATAGGTGTGTGCGTGTCGCAGTTGTATCCCCAGCACATGGCACTGTGTCTTGCCCCCTGTGCAAGAGGTGCTTAGACTATGTTTTTGTGAACTGGAAGAAAGAATGGAAGAAGCTAAAAATGCAGCTTGTTGAATCTGGTGGTCTCGTCTCTCTGCGTAAAGACAGGCTTGTTATAACTACACAATAAAGTGAGAAGGCACTGCCATTAAAGAATGATGAGAAACAGAAAATGTAAGATAAAATATTAAATTTGTTACACTTAAAAATGTTAATCTTCCCATGATTACCATGCAAATCCCCTCGCTGCCTAACTGTTTAATTGATCAAGTAAATCACAGAACAGACAAGTAAGGGGAAAACCCTGCTGTTGACACTCTCACAAAGCACATTTCAAGAATATATTCTGGTAACTAGTATGTCTATTATGTGAATTAAAAAACACACACACATGCACATATATAGCATCTTTTGCAAGCCAGCAGATTTCAGAGAGTTTGGGGAAAGCTTTATTTTTGTATGGCAACTTGGTGATCTCCCATTATTATGTCAAACGTGAAATCAGCATGAGGGTAACATATGTCTCAGCAGCACTTTTGTTTTACGTAATGTTAGAAGACTGAAGAATTCATCATTTTTTTCTTTCAGGCAGGTACAATATTGACATCCTACTCTGGTGATTGAAGGGTTAATGAATATTCTCCCTCTCTCTCTCTCTCTCTCTCTCTCTCTCTCTCTCTTTCTCCCCTCCAACCCCTCTGTCCCCCCTCCCCAATCCCATCATGTGCCTGGTTGACTCTGAAAAAAGAGGCTTGAAGTTGCCCACAGGGCATCCCTTTTCCCAGCCTTCTCCAAGGCCACCTGGACAGATGGGAGCTTGCCTCCTGTCCTTAGGACACAAAATCCAATCAGGCCCTGATTCTGCTGGTCTCTCTGACCCAGGAGCTGGGAAAGGGGAGGAGAAGCAGCAGTGCTCACGTTTGATAGGCTGTATCTTTGTGGCTTAAGGGGGCTCCTGTCTCTACTCAAGGAAGGAAGTTCTCCCTCATTTTCCAGATAAGGTGTCATTCGTGAGGGCAGTGTGCTGAACTAATCAGGTTAATTGAGAGGCCCCAAGTCATTCTCATTGAGTCCATCTCTTCTTCCTGTTAAAGGCAGATAGTGCAGACAGACCGATTACACATATTTTAACTTCCCCCCAACCAAAGCCCATGAAATCTGCAGGGGTGCAGGGCACACAGGTTCAGCCGGGTGCCATTCAGGCTATTCGAGCAAGGGCTCTTACTGAAGAACAGGGTAGCATGAAAACGAAAACAAAAACAGTGTCGTTGAATGTCTGGTACCTGCTTTGCTTTTTCTTAATGTTAAAAGAGCCTCAGCATTTCAGATCAGCCTGGAGTGGCTGTCTGTGAAAGAATCCAGATAGATCTGTCCTTGGCTATTTTATTCAAGATTGAAATTTTTAAAAAATCTCATTGTGGTGTGTCATCAGTGACGAGGAATTTCTCGGGCTGTGTTTCGATTCCTCAGCCTCCACACTGGACAGGGGGGTCCAGGCTGGACACGAGGGTGCTCTGGCCCTGACTAAGGGCATCTCTGGCCTCCTCCAAAGCCCCCCACCCCCCAGCCGAGAAGAAAACAGAGCTGGTTCAACTGAGTTCCGTGAAGGGCGGGGGTTCCTCCTCCCTCTTCTGAACACAGAATGATTTGTCATAGTTTAATTTTAAACGCTATCGTTGACTATTCTTTCTGTTGACCCCACCTCTTTCCCCCCCCCTTTTTTTTTTTTCTTCTTGGAAGTTCCAGGAATGACTTTAATTATCTCCACAATCAAATTCTCATTGCTGCCTCTGTGAAAGTGTGTAGTCATAGATCGCAGGGATTATTTTCTTTAGCACTTGGGGATAGAGAAACCGGTTGTTTCAAAATGAGAACCAGCTGGTTCCACAGAGCCCTATTTAATGGGGAGCCTCTTTGTACACAAACCTTCGCTCAGGTCAGCCATTACACCAAGCCCCAAATCAGCAGTGTTTGGTCTGTCACCCTTTATTAAATGTCGAGTGAGGAGTGATTTAGCCGAGATGATGATGATAATTAAAAAAGCCCCACGCACCTTGTATCTTCTATTTTGCCTCTGCCAAACACTTGGGTTTATAAGGAGCATTTTTCAAACTTGTTCCTATGGTAATTATATCATAGACCTAGTTTGCCACTGCTCTTCCCTAGATGGCTGGTAGTTGTGTGCGCCCGCGCGCGTGTGTGGCTTTAACCCTCTCCAAATCCACAAAATAAAATTAAGCTCATCTTTCAACATAATCTTTTATCTGACAAGCACAGTAGACAGATGAAAAGTAGATAGCCAAGTTGTGGGTCTCATTAATAGAACCAATTGGAGGGCAGAGATAACTACTATTATCAAACATCTTTTATGCCATTCTGTAAAATAAGGATGCGGGTGATACACCATATGTATTTTGCTGTCTTTCTAGCCTATAGAAATTGGCTTGTTGTCACATCATGCTAATCTCTAGCAGCACTGAATTCAATTTGAACTGAGGGTAGTACTTTCACTAGTTGACTGTACAAAATACTTCTGAAGCATGCAAAGAAGGAAAAAAAAAGCTTAAAAGACACATAAAACCGTGGTACATATTTAGTTATGGGAATGGTTTGTTTTTAGAACCTGGGTTGCATTTTTATATGATAAACTAATTTGGGAGCTGCAACATTATTAAATCAGGGTTTGAAGGATTTAAAAAAAAGGGCAGCTTCATAAAGATTTTTAAAAATCTAATTTAACCAAATTTTGTCTTACAAGTATGAGAGATTACTTTGCATTATTAATAAAAATATATGGTTATTTCTTATTATAACATGGCTTTTTTACATTGACATCACATAATAAAATAATTTTAACAAAGGGTAGATATTTAGAAATTTATTCTCATAGTGAGTTTGATCAATAAGTCGAGCATTAGTATATATACCTTGTTTTTCTTTTAAGGATTATCTTATTGAAATATGGTTTGAGTAAAATTTTATTTAATTATTTTTTGTTTGTTTACCAACTACTTTGATTATGTAATGTCTCTTTAGTTCATACTGTAATTCTATTACATATTTCCTGTATCTGTATTTTAAAAAATTTTTGTGTTTTTTAATATAAAAAATAACTGTTATATTTCCAGTCATTCAAATTTGAACTGAATTTTACTTCCTGTTTCAAAGGTCAAGGCAGACTGACCTCAACAGCAGTGTGGAGGCTGCTGAATTATTCATATCATTGACTTTGTGTCAGCTTCCACATTTGTGGAGAGGGATGTTTTATTCATTTATCTCATTTAGGGTTCTTCTCTGCACCTGTTTCTACCATTAAGTACCCTGTAATTTGCATTTGATGCTAATTTAGTTTCATATCAGCCTGGTCCCCCCTTGTTAATTTAATTTTCTAAGACCCTTTTCATTACAGTAGAACTGTTTTCCTCTTTAAAGCAAACATCTATACAAGTAATTGTATAAACTGCCTTTTAAATAATATCTTTTAGAAGATTCCATCGTTTAATTCCTTAATTCCTATAATTAGCCATGGTTTGATTAATGTTTCAAAGGGTTAAATTAAAATGCAGAATTACTCAAATGCATACTTGAATAATTTCTTATATACGGATGTCAGTGTTAGTGTTTCAGTACTCTTCCTGATAATTCTCAGAACAGTGGTAATTTTATTTAGAGGGCTATTTAGTTTACTAATAGTAGTTTCTTTCAAATCATGGGATGCTCGATGTTACTTTTGAATTGTTAGCTTTTTCTTTCATCAAATTACATGGAGGCAGAGGCTTGAACATATTTCTGTAACATTAATAATGACATACCCAAAATAATCAGGGTAGAATTAGGTTCAATTCCTTGATATGTCATGGAAATTTGGTATAGTGAATTTCAGGATACTGTGTTACATTATATGCCTATTCTCTTCTCCCCAAGTCTTTTTCTTTCTCTCTGATGCTCAGAGGAGATTGCCTGGGAATTTCTGTTTCCCAGACATGGTAGTTTTGGCAAGCTTTCATTTGTGTCTTTGGGCTCCCACCTAGACATTGTAGAAATTAGGGGTAAGGGGGTTTAAGGAGGCCTGGCTGAAATGGTGGCTACCTTGGTAGGAGCAGCCGTGTCCCTGGAATGTCCACCACTGGGGATTTGGAGGTCGTGAGAACGAGCAACTCTCATAAGCCAGGTATGCAGCCCCCGATTGTTGAAGAAAGAACTCTACCTCAGCCCTTTCCCTATAACTGCTTGGAAGGTTGTTGACACAAACGTGCAGGCATTCCTCGTAGGCTCACTTAGGGGTGGGAATTTAAAACAAGGGTATGAATTACGAATTGAAGTTCTAAGGTACACAGAAATTATACAGAGAAGGAAAAGTTGTGGCAGTGGCTGAGGGTTACAGAGAAATTGGACCAAGCTCTACAGTGACCCTTCTTTCCACTGGATTGGATTAGTTTTATCTGTTGTTCATACTCTCTGGGGATGGCAAATGGTGCTGTAGCTTTGGGTTTCCGAAGCTAAGGCTCTCAGGCCTATTGAAACTGGAGTTCGAAGGCGGCTTCTCTTGTTCTCTCAGTTATAAATGATTCCCGGAGCCACCCACAAACAACTTTGTAATTGTGGAAAAGTGAAAGGGAATCTCGATTTCTAGCAGACAACTTCATCTGTCTGGTTTCAAGACAGGGCCATGGGTGAACTGTGTGCTCCCAGGGGTCCCCTTCGGCTGGGGACTTCTCAGGTATGCCCCATCACAGTGAAGTTTTTACATCCTTATGGCTTACTAAGCGAGCTTTGTGATGGGCCTAAAATAATGGGAGATTTTTCAGGAATGAAATGTGGCATCTTTATTCATTAACTAAACATTTACTTCTCTCTTGCCCCCATTTAGATATTTTTGTAGTTTGGACAAGTCTGAGAGCTCCAGCAGAAAAGTCTTAATGAGGTTCGATTAAACAGCCAGGTTTAAAAACAGTAAGGAATATTTAAGGAGCTCATAACAACACAGGAAATGTTTTCCCACCCAACTCTGGCTGATGCTTGGAATTCTACTGTTAGAGTCTCATTTCTTTAGCTAAGAGCCTTTGATCTTTACTAAGACATACCTAACTTTGGGAAGGCCAATGCTTTTTTAATTCTATCACTCATCTACCTCTTTGAGGTAATGAAATAAAGATTTTACAGGGGTTCAGCCCTTTTCAGTATACAGAGCTCTGTGACCTACTTGTTTTAATTTCCATGACAACATAGGCAGGGGTTTTTGTACCCATTTCATAGATATGGAGAATGACTAACTGAGCTCCAGGAAGCTAATGAATAACCTGTCCAGGTCTCATGGGCAGGTTTTCTGAGGAATCTGAGTTCTTGCAGGGAGAGACCAGGTTTCCATTTGAGCTGAATGGACTCTCAGAAACTTCAATAAGGTCCCTTCATTTTACAGATGAGAAAGTTGAGCTCAAGAGACACTTGGTCACATTGCCCAAAGATCTAATTAGCCTCTGAGCCAGGACCTTAAGCCAAGTCCCTGGCTTTGATTCCAGTGGCTTTTCTGCTACTACTCTGGGCCATCCGGGTCCTCCTCTGCTCTCCATGTCACCTGTGCAAGCTCAGCCTCAGGGAAAGGCATAACTTGTATTTTCTGGGTTTTGCATTCCAAGGAAACCCATGAGTTCCGTATCTCCAGCAAAGCCCACGATGGTGCGCTGTACATTTGTATTAAACTGTTTTCAAGAAACTATAACAGGAGGAGGAGGAAGCTACAGAATGCCCATCGTAAAATGTTAATTTATTTTTGAAAGAACACATATTTCAGTCACTAGCAGCTGTGCTGCTTCATGCCATGTCATAACACTGTGCAAAAAATAGCAATTTTTGTTTCTATTGGTGAGAGCTACTTCATCAATAGTCATCTTCCAGTAGAAATTTTATAAAAGTTCTTTCTGTTCTAGACACCTCGTCATGAGCGGTTGCCTCTGACTATTATCTTTCTCTGGAAGGCACTGACATTTATAAATATTGAATTTGGCAAGTTTTGAAGCAAGTCCTAATTTAAAACAATTATCTTATATTTAAACCTAAACAAATGTAATAAACTGTCCTTTCCAGAAATAATAATAACGGAAATGAGGCGTTGTTGTAGAATATAATTCTGAAGAAATCCTAGTGAAAGGGGGGTGGTACACTGAACGTTCCTCTCCTCAAAACCACCTTTGTATACAGTGTTGACCGAGCAGGTTTGTCACACCTTCTGAACCACCGGGGAGGGGCAGCCCTCAGAGGTACGGCGCTGAGAGAAATTAGTGGCCGCAGGCATAGTCTCCAACTGAACTGTAGGAGACGGATTCCAAAAGGCGAAATGGCATTCAGGTTGTAAGCTGGAAGGAGGGGATGCATAATCAGCATCTTTTGTACTTTTTTGGGACTTGGGGGGCAAAGAGGAAGGAATAGAAAGCTCAGCTTCTGAATTATATGCCTTTCTGGCCTTCCTAAAACGATTGGGCTGATATGGGAAAATTTTAGACTTTCTCTCTTGGTTCAAATATGTGACTGAATGTAGCCAAGAGCTGTCTTTCTCTCCTTTATCCACTGTCTGGTCATTTAGGGCCAATGCCCTAGTTTAAAAAGATAAAATTTCAAATTTATGTATTTTCTCATCTTCTCTTTTCCTCTCCTCAAATGATCACAAGCTATTCAACAAGCTGAATTTCCCTGGGCTCCTACATAGTTTGATGGCAGAATGCAGGAAGAATAATTTTGCTAACCCTATAACAGATTGTTTCGCGACAGGGTATACTCTTGTTTGGGACCATTGTTTTCATTTCACAGAGGCGATTCGGACAGGCACCCACTGATTTCATTGTGACCTCAAAAAGGAGAAACAAAGAAACCAGGATGTTAATGTATTCTCAGTGCTCAGGAAGTATCTATGGTATGAAATAAACTGTAGCACCTGTCCTTCAGTGGGACTGCCCTGCAGGTACTGGGAGGCACTTCCAGGGCACTCAGCTTACTAAGGAAAATTGCAGTCGGTTAGAATCTTTCTTTTTTCCAAATTGCTTCCAATTCGACTGGGTCGTTCTTCTTTCTCTTGCCATCCTCTGGCCCCTGCCTCACTCCCAACGTAAGATCTGAAGTAATTCATTATACATCAGATTCAGTGTAGGTTCATGCCCTCCCGATGCTAATTTTCAATCTTCGAGTTACTGTTACCTCCATTACGAACCCAAATTCGAGAAGAGCCGTCTGCGAAGGGGAGAGCAGGCTTCGGTTCTGTTAGAGGCCTGAGGAGTGAAACTGTTCATGCTGAGTTGGATTTTTCATTTATAATGAAAATGAGGAGAAACCTGGTGGAGACTGCTGAACCAGGGCACAGGAGACCTGGTCTTTAATGCTGCCTCCGTCGTTATTTAGGTACGCGCGCCTCTGCAAGTCTCTTCACTTCTCTGGGCTTCAGTTTCCCCATTTATAAAACAAGAGAATTGGCCACTCAGGATTTTAAGGTTTCCTCTCTCTCAATGATTTTAATCCTCCATACTCCCATAAATCCAGCCACCTCTTATATCTAACTTTGGACAATAGCCTATTATTAAACATTTGCTTAGGCAGCAAGTACTCTATGGTAAATAGCGACCTTACAGTTAAAACTGAACGACGCGCAATATTCTCCGCCAACTTTCGCTCCTTCATTACCCTGTCGCAGGTACCAGCTGGGTAAGAAGAGGGTAAGGCAGCAAGCAGAACGCACATCCATTGCCTTAAGGCAGGGGCTATTGGATGAGGTCATTAGATGGTGTATCTTACAAGGCTAATTGAGTTGGTATCTGTAAATTTATTGGTAGCATAACGTGGGCAAGATGGGGAAGGGATCTAGTGAAAAAAAAAAAAGAATTGCAGGCTTGTAAAATATGAGGCCAACACACATGGACCAACACATTCATCTACGTGAGATAGTGACCCCGAAAGACCACTGATAAAGGCTGCCGGTGTGACACCCAGAGCTGTCTAACCGGAGGAAGCAACCTAAATATTGATGCAGGAAGATACACTGAGTTGTACATGGAGCGTGCTCACCGAATAATTGTTGTGTTGGCATGTCTACTTTGTATCTGTACTTTTGGGGGTGGATAAGTCCCTTTAAGGCCACATTGCTCTGAGCATCTGTAGAATGAAACCATGAGATAATAGCTCTGCTGGTCCCCTGCACTCGTGTGTGACAGTACAGTGCAGCTCCCTTCTGCCTAAAGAAATTAGAATCTCACAAAATCTCCAAAACCTTTTGTTTTTTCTTTTGTCATGTGCAGAGGTAAGAGACTGAGAAATGAAACATTGTCCAGGATAGGAACAAAACTATATATTTTTTAAAATTTGCAATTCTTAAATCCTTACGTTAAACATTATAGTATTTTGATAGGTCTCCAAGGGAACAAACTTGTGAGTCCTACGGATAATGACTTTTTGAGAATTCCAGGTACAGAATAGGCCCTCTCAGGATTTCCTGTTTTTTGTTTGCTTTCCTTCACTTCTTATTTTATGTCTAATAAACCTTTACTTTAAGCAGGATCAAGTGTTAAGAAAAACCAACTACAGAGCTAATGTATAAAACATTAATTCTATAGTAATGCCCTATAAAAACCAAAAGAAATAAGACCAACTATTAAAAGAAATCCATATGTCTCTGGAATTTTTATTTAAGTTTATATTAGCGATAATGACCTTGGTTCCAGGGAATTCGGTAACGATTAATGACCAGCAAGGGGTCACTGGCCTCATGGTGCTTTGGGCCAACAATTTCTTCCAACATGGACAACTGGTCATTTATCCCAAGGAAGTGCCCCAAGATGAGGTCCTTATCCTTTTGCCATCTGATTATAATTTAGCTCAGCTTTTAAAGGGCCCTTAGGAACAAAGATGTAATGGGTCATGCTTTTAGTATTTTAAAGAGTTTATTTTTGCCATACAATTCATAATTGAGTATCATCAAGTAGAGTTATCAAAATAAAGTTAATATGTTTCTTTTATTCTGGGTATGAGCTCTCATTTTTTGTCTGAATATCTGCTGGCTTGTATTGGTGTAGTATGCATCTAAGTATGTGATTATATTCATACTTCTCTGTCTGGGGTGCGTGTGTGTGTGTGTGTGTGAGAAAGAGAGAGTGAGAGAGAGAGAGATGTTGAAATACTGCATGCAGTATAAACACAATAAAATAAAATTTGGATTATAGAAACTTCAGTCACATCAGTTTTACTTGAAGTTTGGCAAGCCTCTAGTCCTATAATATGTAAAATAAGAGGCTAGAGGCCAAGTAAAATTAGTCTTTTTCTTGGGTAGAAAAGACTGGTGTCTTGGTGGCTGGCATTGGCTTTTACATGTTCTATGTTATTGTAATTACTGTTGATGATGATGATAATAATGGTTAACATTTATTATGCTACATATTTGCTAAGTATGCTGTCATTTAATCTTTACAATAACTCGATGTGGGGAGTGTCCCCCTTCCCTCCCCATTTTATAGGTGAGGAAACTGGGGCTCTGATAGGTTGAATAACTCGCTCAAGGTCACCAGAGCAACTAAGTGGTGGAGCTGGGACGCCGGCCCCGCTGTTTCAGACCCCAAAGATCAGGGTCTTAATCATGACACCATTCTGCCTCTATTTAAAAACTCACATTTCCATTTTCTGAGCTCAGCCTTTAACGTATTCATTTAGGCAAATTTCCATCCTTTTCTGGCATAATCACTATTCCTTTTGTTGGTCATTGCTCCCCTGGGCTTCCCTCAAACATGGTCAGAGGTGCCCTGGACTTTTAAAGATGGAAGAAAGGCCACATGGCCCTGCATAATTTGACTGAGACAGCTGTGCAGTTGGTTGTCTCATTTAAATTACAACCACAAAAAAAGATGTGCCAGGTTTCATGGACACAGGGCTCAGGGCAGGAACACGGAATGGTTTCCTGAACCTGCCCTGGGTTACTGCCAACGGGAGACAGCCACGCTCGGCGGGGCCTTGTGGACCACTGAGCGGGCAGAGAGCTTCGCTAAAGCAATGATCCTGCCCTGGGCCTCTTCTGAAGGCTTGCAGCTCCAAATTCTCAGGGTAGAGGATCTGCCCATCTCTTAATTCCAGCTTGGAATGGCTGACCTAGGCAGGAACTGGAAGACAATTTGTCTGAGTTAGGGAGAAAAAGAAAGACGTGGGATTTCAAAGGCCGGTGTTGCAAAGAATCATCTTGACAGGCCGTGGCTCGGATTTAGAGGAACCCCAGACTGATTTGCTGAACGCTGAAGGTGGAACCTTGTAACCACAGACCAGAGAGGCATTCATGCGACCTGACAGGCCTACTTTTAACACAGAATCTCGTCCAAAGCATCATGTGTGCATTTCTGCTGAGAGGTTTTTCTCCCCTATATCTTTTGAAATTGAGTCTGATAGTCCAAATGATATCTTTCACGTACAATATTTTCTTCTTTGATTTGAGAGAGGAACTTTTCTGGGTCTGCGAAGCAATAGAGCTATGTCTACATGACATACGTGTTCTTTTGTGATGGAATTTTCACATTGCACCTTTTCCCCTGTGAAGTGATTTTTAACATCAGTGACTTTGTTCTCTTTCCCACTTTCCCAAAACTTCATTCATAGTAGATGCTTCCCAAATCAGATTTGGTTTTATTAAAGTTATTCTGTCTTTCTGAAGCAAACACACTAAATCTTCCAGGAATGTTCATAACAGTGGTACAATTTTTTTTGTATGTATCGTGAGCCCCAGCTCATGTGTGTGCGTGCCCCATAGGTTTGTGTAAACATATGAACGTAGTATGACTTTTCTATTGCCATTATTAATGACTGAAGAACATATTTTCAGTCTTTTGGGGTTTTAACAAATTATGATAAAAGGAAGGTGTTGGAGATCACTTCTTCCCCCTCAGAGTGAAAAAAGTGACAAGGAAATGAATGAGGACAAACTGCACGTGTTGTGCTGGTGGTGATGGGCTGGGAGGGCTGCCGGGGAGCGGGGAGCAGGGATGTGTCTTCCCCCCTCTCTGTGCTTTTCAGTGCTGGCATTGTGGGGACTCATGAATTACCTCTTACAGTCGGGGCTCCTTGCTATAAATCCAGCCTGGTGCCGAGCGCACTGTGGGCAGCCGAGCACAGAACAGGGGCCGCCGCTGTTTGTGTTGTTGTTAGCGATACGCAGCCGAGTTCCTCCGAAACGGAAAGGCCCCGGCTCCAGTTTGTCGCCAGTGAAAGCCGAAACATGAGTCGCACATGTGGACGGGAGCCGTCAGCCGCCTGGGGTGCAGGGGGAGCTGCGTGCGGAGGGGCCCAGCGCCCGCCCACCCGCCTGGGCATTTGTTTGGAGGGGAGAAGGGGAGGGGGTAGGGTGGGAGCAAAGAAAATAGCTGGAGGGGCGCAAGGCAAAGGGTGCCCTGACCCCTAACTGGTACGGGCCTTCCCATTACATCTCACTACTTGCTTGAATACTTGAGAGAATTAAAAAAATGTACCCTCTATGGTGTGGCTTTAAAGTGGCTGTCTTTTCCAGGAAATCCTGTGTCTGTCTTTGGGTGGGTTTTTCATGGGCTTGTTGGATAGGAGATGGTCTTCTATCCCTTTAAGAGGTAAAAACATGAAAAAATGTAAATGTAGGGACTTTAACACTTCCCCCCTTCCTAACATTCACATAATTGCTGTTAAGCCACATTGAAAACCCTGGGGCCTGGTGTGCACCAGGGTAAAGTTACATTTCACAAGCAGAAAATTGACTCACCACTTAGGAAAATTGGCTACCAATTATGTGTCAAAGGCTCTAAAGTCAGACCTGAGGTTTTCTTTTTTGCCAGAATGTGGAATTAAAAAGGGCACAGGGGCCCAGCCTAGTCCCCTCTCCCTTTCCCTGGAAGTACTTCTTTCTTGCCCTGAGTTTCAGACTTTCCTTCAGAGGCTGCTGAACCCTGGTGGGGACGCAGGGCTCCTGGCCCAGGGAGGGACAGCCTAGTAGGAGAAACAGTGGCTGGAAGAAAGGAGGCAATCGGTAGACGTGAGTTCATGCATAAGTATTTTAAAAATCTGCTTATGACACGTGGGGAGAAAGTTGCTCTTGCCCCAGTGCGGCTGGCCCGAGGTCTGAGAGCTGTGACTGAGTCTCTTGGGGCCGAGGGGCACTGGGGGAAGAGATGCTGGGGAAAGGAGGGGTGCTGAAGGCCAAGCCACCAGCCTCCTGGGACATCTGCTGTCTCTGGGGACATGGCGCCATGTGCGGAGCCCATTCTGGAAGTTCATTGCTCCCTCCTGTTGTTAGGAGGTGTTACTGGGGCAGGAGGATCCATGGTCCTAGGGGGACACAGGGGATAAAAGGCAGAGAGAGAAAGGCAGAGAGAGAGACAGAACAATGGGGTGGGGGAACAGAGAGAGAAAGAGAGAGGAGGAGAGGAGGGGAAGTATGGAAGACAGTACAGGAGGAGATGCAGACAGAGGGGGGAGAGAGCCAGGGCTGTGTGCATCACCTTTGGGCTCCCCACCCCCTCTGCCACTGTCCTGTTTCTTCTCTGTGCAACTTTCTTGACACACTCCTTGCCTTTCAAGGTCTGCTTTCCATTGCTGTTGCAGTGGCTTATCCCAAGTTTTATTTCTTAATGCCTTGAAATCAAGCCTTATTTAGGGCTGCATTTTCTGCCTCTAGAGGGAGAGAAAGAGAAAGTTTTAGGCCTTGGCAAATGAAGTAGATCTGCTGTGGTGTGTTGGAGAGAGTTAGTTTTCTAGGACGTCCAGGATACAAATGCATACTGGAGATTATCCCAAGATAAGCATCCCTCCTGACAACAGGATGTGATATGTAATAATTTTAGTGAGAAAAACCATCCTCGTTTTGCCTCCTGGGAAATCTTATGCTAGCTGTTTCTGTTTGATTCTTAACTTTGGACATTTTCCAGAATTCTCAAGAACCAACTATCTTAAATCCTCAGTGATTTTGACAGAGAAGACTGTTTTGTCTAAGGGACAGTAATTCTAGGGCTGAGTCTCACCCAAAAGATCTAATTTCAAGTTTGTCCTAGCACCTTAGCTGGAACAAAGAGAAAAATAAGTTATTCTTTGCAGAATATTTAGTTCGCCTCAGAGTCTTTATTGGGTTAAAAAATGTTTGTGTGAATTTTTCCTTATGTAGCGGTTCAGAATGCATGAAAGTTTATGTTTTTTCTAATCAAGACTGAAATATTTTGAGTGGATTTTTTTCCCTCTACCGTCTTGTATGTTTGAGTGATCTTTTCTGGTTTTAAGAATCTCACAGGCTCCCTCAAGTGATGCTTAATTAGAGAAGCCTTCTACCCACTAAGTATTTTCTTAAATGTATAATTGATTGTGCAAGGAAGGAAGAGCGGCAGGAGTGGAAATCATACATCATTTCATTATTAATGGCAATGTCTAAATAAAATGCAGACTTTGTCATGCTAATGGATAGCTGAGTATGTTTAAATCAGAAGCCTTTTTTTCTTCTTTCTTTACTGTTCCGGGATCATTTTAGGAAGTTCACATAGCATTTAATATACTGATAAATATGTTGTAACACCCAATCAAACGGAAGAATGTGGGGGAAAGGTGTGATAAAACCAGTAATTTGGGAAGCCATGTAAATTACCTCCTTTTTATAGTGAAGAGACTGGATTTTTACCAGGATCGAGCTGACAAGATATGCATTTAGCACTTACTATGTAATGTGTTCACTGCAACATTCCACAGATACCCTCATAGAACAACGGAGCTGGGAGTTTCTGTACAGCCCTCACCCCGGTTTCAGTGTGGACTTCACTAGCCAGAGTGAAAGTTAGAGAGTTATCTTGTGGAGGCTGAAATGGCTGCTTTCAGTGGGAAACTGCCCGAGTTTGAAATCCCCCTGAAAGTAGACCTTCCCAGAGCGATTTGGATGCAGGTAGTTCATGTGGCCATGATCCTAGGAAGCAGAAATGGAGGAGAGGGAGAATAGATAAGGGAGAAATATAGAGGTAATGGGGCATCACCAAGGTCACTGCATAGGCGATAGGTGCTCGCTCTGATGCGGGTTTCCTGGGAGGCAGACTACAGTATGCTCGTGAAGGACCAGAGGCTGGAGCATTTATTTCCTGGCTTTTCTCCCCTGTGGGTCGAAGGTTGTCTGTGGGGGCACTGACACCTTTACCCTCATAAGCCGTGCTTGGGTGCAGGCCAGCTAACTCCTGCAGAGTTGGCATGCCATGGGAGGAAACCTTCTTGTGGTGGCATGCGGTTGGGGTGAAATCGGTGGCTGAGATCAGAGTGGACCACGGAGATGGGAGGCAGGCACCAGAGGCATCCGTTACAAAAGCTGAGTATAAAGTATCTGTGGGGAGGGAAGCTTCTGCCACTTGAGAGTTCATGTTCATCCTTTGTTTTTTGTTGAGTACCTGCTGTGTGCATGGGCATAGTTGGTGTTCAGGGATTCCTAGTTGAATCAATCAACAAGCGCATAAAATTCGTACACAATAGATGTTTGGTGAGTGCTTATCGTGTGCCTGGAGATCCGTCTCTCCTCTTCCAGTAAGTATGCTCATGTTGTCAGCTTAGCTGTTGCGATTTTGCTTTGGAAAATATGGTATCAAAATATGCTGTCCGTCTTTTGACAGGTCCAGGTGATACAAAAATGAATGAGACATGATCTGAGCTCCATGTCTTCAGCTTAAATACAGACAGTTCCAGGGGTGGGAGGCTCTGTTAGATGCTGAGCATTTTTCTCTCCCCAAGAAGCAAGGATGAGGAAGGTTGGGAAGGGGGATACTGCTGAGGGAGGGAATGAGCAGTACATGGGCTCTGTGGCAAGTGGTGTGAAAGGAGGCCGGGAGGAGGGTAGAGACCAGTGTGTGAAGTGCCCAGAAGGTCATGGTAAGAGATTGGGGTTTTCTTTAGTAGGGGAGTATTTTTACGTAAAGGGTTGGAAGTGTGGGGCTTTGGGATGTTGGGGCATAAAATTCGTGTTGAGGAACCGGGTGTCCAAACATGAACTGTCATTTGTGGTTCCCAAACCAGGTCATATTCCCTCCCTCCTGTTGTAGAAACTGGGGAATTATCTGTGTTGCCTCCTTCTCCCTCATATCCCACAGCCATTATCTCTCAGCTCCTTCTCCACACCATCCACACGCCACCTTTCGTATCCTTGTCCACCCACCTCCTGCCGAAACTCCAGGTTGGTGTCTCTCCATCCATCTGGCCTCTCTAGAGGCCCCTCTTTCCACACAGGAGCCAGAGTAAGCTTTTCAGAATTCATGGTTCATGTTGTCCTTCCCTAGCGTAGAAGTCATCAGTGATTTCTTGCAGCTTGTAGGATCAAGTCCAAACTCCTCACTCAACGTGCTATTCCTGTTGCTTCTGTCAGGGACACTCCTTCCCTTCTTTGTTAACTTAAGTTTGCCATCCCTCAGATTTCTAGCTGCCTTCCCTTCAATTCTCAGGGGCACCCTCACTAACCTCCACACAGCCGGGTCAGTTCCTGACAAATTATGCTGTAACTTCCCTGAGGCCAGGGTCTCTGGCTGTTTGTTTACTGTTTTATTCCTACCCACTATGGTGCCTGACACTTAGTAGGTATTCAATAAATGTCTATTGGATGGATTATTGGGTGATGGGGAATTTAGCTTGTGACCATGGGCAGATAGACCTTGGCCAGTGATGTGTGCTGAAACTGGCCTGTGGGGCTCTTGAGAACCCAGTAAATGAATGTCTTCCCTACTTTGTTCAGGGGTCTTACACTGGCGGCTAGAAATCACTCATGTTGGGAGTACTTACACTGTGGAAATTTACAGACACTGTGAATTAGGATCCCGCCCCCGCCCCCCCCCCATCCACTTTACCAGAATGCTGCTGATCCTGTCAGTCATGAGTCCTATCAAATCTTTTGTTTCTGCAACTTTCCTTTCATATTGAGTCTTTGCCATCAGCTCTGTGGAGGACAGAGACCACATCTTATCAAGCTTTGAGTCACCAACATGTAGCAAAGCATTCAATGCAATAAACATTTGTTTTAAAGAAGGAAGAAGTGAAGTAACCAGTAGCTTGACCCTCCAGTCAAGTAGTGCTGGCTGTCCCTGTCTAACTTAACATGCTCCTCGAGAAAGGAATTTTGAAATGATTTGGGCCCACTCTGAACCTCTTTCCATCCTCCACCCCACTTAGGCCAATGGCTCTTAAACATCCTACTTGTGCTATAGAAGCACATTTTTGTAAGGAGGATTCTTGTCGTCATAGACAACTCAGTGCAATTCAGTGAGTACATTCCACAGTAAAGCTAATGGGTTGAATTCGATGACAATATTGAGGGTCCTTTTGTGGGATACCCTGTTGCTCATAGGCTAGTGAAACAGAGGCTTTTTCTACCCTGCATTCTGTACCATTGAGAGGGATAAACATATGCACACAGAAAGCTAACCAATAAGATGTTAGATGGTGTGCTAGAGGATCAGGGGGCAGCCATTTCAAGGACTGATTAGTTCCCTGTGGGGTCAGGGAAAACTAGGAAGAGGTGGTGTTTGAGTTGGACTTGGTGAGATGAACAGAGCTGTAGAGGGCGTTGCCCAGGGGCAAGGACACCAAGTTAGGAAGTTACTGTGAAAGTAAGGTCCAGAGACGATGAAGCCTCAGTCAGTTCTGGTGGCAGGAATGGAGGGAAGTGGGCAGTGAAGGAAGGGTCAGATTAGCTGTGGGGAGGTGAGGGAGAAGAGAACCAAGGGAGACTGCTTGGATCATTTTCCCCTCCACCCTGTTGGGAGGTGAGAACACGGGAGAATTGAAATGATCTAAACATGGTTTCTTAATGTTCATGTTATCTTGACTAATTTTGATAAGACTTTATGACAACTTTATCTCAAGCTGCTGCTGTTTCAATAGAAATTGGATTGTAGAATGCACAATTTGATTTAGCCAAGCAGCTTTGGACTTGCATGCTATTTCATTGTCCCTGAGTTTCATTACTGTCATTGTCTGCAACTTAATTCCATTTCTATTTGAATCACTAATTAAGCACCTTAAAATTATGCATGTAGTAAATTCACAGGCTAACATATGCAAATAAGCACCCCTCACCCTAGTTCTAAATAAACGCTGTGGGTTTGTTAAATAAACTGGGGAGTTTCAGATCATTTCTTGTATGTAATGAAATTGTAACCTTGCGCGTCAATCCAACTAGGTCTCTGTTTTTTTCCCTCCCTTTAAATACAAGGAGAAAAAAAAAGAATAAAAATATTTTCATTTTGAGTCATAAGTTGCAGGGGGCATGTAGAGGAGGGAGATGAAGAGGGAGGGAGGGAATGTATACAGCTTTTCTTTTGGGTTTTGGCAAAAAAGAGTAATTCCCATCAACTCAGCTTGGCTAAGAGAAGCCTCCAGAAAGAATTCTTGAGATCTCTGACTCTTCTCCACATAAAAAATTTTAAAACTAATAATAAAAAAATTACAAATGATCTGGTCTTGAAGGCTAAAAGTGTATGTAACCTTTGATGTTGGCTTTTCGGAAGTTCAATAATAAACCACAGTTTCTTTTTTCTCATTTTTTAAGATGACTACTTTATAAAGCCTATCTCCATAACAAAAAGAAAGAAAATATAAATAAAAGGCACTCAAATATTTATACAATTATTCAAAGGATTAAGTGTATTTGGTAAGGTCTAAGGTTATTTAATATTTTCCCCTTCTTCTGAGTCTTTGTTTTTAGCTCTGGTACATTGAGGATATTTTTTTTCCCTTGTGGTTTGCCTTATAGAAAGTTAACCAATTTCCTTATGACCATGGCAGAAGTTACTTTAGAAATATGCAAATACAAATGAATTAGAGAAAAGAAATATGGTATAGATGAAATGAAGAAATATTTTAATCACTGTGGCCTTTATATTACAGTGCTTAGTTAACACCTAGTATTGCTGAATAAACAACAAAATGAAAAAATGAGTAGTTGCCTACTTATTTGACTGATAGGTAAAAATCTCAGGGACCCATAATTCAGAGTAGTATAATTTTGCTTTAAATTTTTACATTATAAGGTACTTCGGTGGCATGACCGAAAGGTCCTACATGATCTAAACTGGGAAGAAAGAGAATGATTAGTTTATACGTTAAAAATGCAGTGAATTTGTATTTGTCATGAGTCTGGGCTAATTCTGTTAACGTCTTCCGTCTCCTGCACCCAGCTAGGATTCTCCTGTGAAAACATACCAAACTTCTCTTTAGAGTTTTAATCTGTTCCATTATATCAGAATTTAAATATCCACACAGTAGTTTCTGGTAGGTTAAAACAACAACAATAACACCACCAACCATAACTTGATTAACTCACAGCTCTTTGAAAGCCCCAATATTGTAATTTCTTAAATAAGAGGCGGGGGACCAGATATCCCCTGTTGAGCTGATCATCACTTTCTACTTAGGACGACTTAGTGTTCTCTTAACAAACACTAATGGGTAGTCTATGTAGTAAAACATTCTGGTTAGTTATTTCTTCATATGGTCAACAAAGAACATCATTTTCAGATATAATAACATAGTTATTATAATCAATATAGTTTTATTCAACAATTATGTGTTGTATAAAGCCCCTGGGAGAATTGTATAATGTGGTCCCTACTTTCAAAGAACTTCTTACCTAATGTCATTTTTCTGTGATCCAGAGGATACCTTGGTGACTTGTTGTGAATTAGGCTCATAATTATGACCATCATTTATCATTGTACTGTGACTGCACAAGTGCTGGTTAATAGAGGATTCAGAATGATAGAATGCAGGATAAATCACATCACCTTTTCCTGGAGCCGTGTCTCGGTGAGCCAGAGCCGAAGCAGAGAGTGGAACTGATATCATTTCCATCTGCAAGCCTTGGTGACGTATGAAGTGCGTGAAACATTTATGGTTTTGTTGCTACCATCAAGACCTTTGGCAGAGTTCTAAACTTATTTTGGTCTCCCTCTCCTTTTATTTTTTTTTCTGGTTAGCTATTTCCAGCTGTTTATTTTTATCTTGCTTTGAGATGTTTAAATGAAAGACACAATTTGAATCTAAATTGTGGTTGTTATCAGATCTGGATGGAACAATAAGACAATGATAGCAATTTGGGTTCTCCTGGGTATGTATTTGTGCTAAATTACAGCAAAGGTAAGTTTGAAGCAGTGGCTCACTCATTCATTCATTCATTCTTTCAGTGAGAACCTACTATGTGCCAGCAAAGACTCTTTAGACCTTGCATAGACTTTACAGTCTAGTGGGAAAGACAGTCGTTCAAAGAATCACATAAATAAAGGCGAGATCACTGTTATGTTAGGTGCTAGGAAGGCAAGTGCAAGAGAATGATTTGAGTGCATATGTTAGGGAGAAAAGGAACTGACTAAAGGGGGTGGTCAGGGACCGTGCCCCCAGGGAAGTGATGACCCAGCCAAGAGCAAGCCCCCATGTCTGCATGCTCCTCTTAGAGTGGTGGGGCCGGAATAACACGGGCTCTGGAATCAGCTCGGCAGGGGTCCCAAGCCTCCTGTCTACTGACTAGCTGTGACCTCGGACGAGTCATCCTGTCCTTTGAAAACCTAGGTTTTTTAAAATCCGCAAAATAGGGAAAGCGACACCCATCCTCCTGGATTGGTTTGTGTTGTTGTAGAAGTAATACGGGCTTTACATACCTGGTTTAGTGAGAGAGTAGGTGCTTACTGTTTATTTTTTCACCTACGACAAGATGTTAGTTTTGCAAATCAGGCCTTACCTTTTCCAGAGAGATCTTTTTAAAGAGACTTTTTCTGACCACCTAACCTAAAGCAGCTCCCTACCATGATTAACTTTTAATTTTTCTACTGTTAATATTCGATACATAAAAATAGTGTATGTAACACTTATGCTATGAAGCACAATAATAAAACTGAGAACCCCTTACTGAACTTAAGAACTTAATCTTTTTGAAATTTAAGATATAAATAAATATGAGACCTATGGTACAATCCTGTTTAGAAGATAATTTTTTTTTCTTTAAGAAAAGACAAAAAGATGGTAATTATTTTAAGCATCAGTGCAGTTTTTGTTGCTGGGTGACCAAAAAACAAACACACACACACACACACACACACACACAAAGGAAAAAATTATTTTTCCTTTGGGAACACAAGAATATGTCTAAGCTGGTTTGGAGGAAGTTGATTGTTTCCCAACCAGAGTGACATTTGGGATAACATTTGAATTGGTTGATCATGGCTTTGGGTAAATAACTCTGAAAGAGGGTTAACTTTCAGACGTTTGGAGGGGAAGGGTCTGCGGGCTGGGGTGCTGGGGGAATGCCGAGTTCTGGTGCCAGCTTTGCCTTTGCCTTTGGCCATGCACCTGAGATTTATTTCGCTTTTCTAAGCTTCAGTTTCCTTGCCTCTAAATCAAGTGGATGAAATGACCTCCAAAGTTTAACAGCCCCTCAGTCTGTGCCTCTGTGACCTGTGCTCCTTGCAGATCCAGGTCCCTGGGTGAGCAGAGGGTGCAGGGGAGACCCAGACCCCAGTGAGGGAGAGAGGCTGGCTGCAGGTGTGCGACCCTTTATGCCAACATGCCATCTCTGATGGGCTGGTGCTGACAGCAAGCTTCTTTGCATGGGAAAAAGTTTCCTTCCAATTACACAGCAGTTTTGTGGTGGCTGAGGGCTATAATGGGAAAGCTTTGCAGCCAAAGCACTCTCATTCATAAATTCCACTGTGCCACTCTCTAATTTTTTTTCTCTTTTGGATGGATCAGTATTTTGTGGTTCCTTCTACCACAGCCATGCAAGCAAATGTGAGTAAATTGTCAAGGCCTTTAAATCTCTGCAGGACGGTATCAATCATAAGCAATATTTGGTACAGTAAACACAAGTGAACTGACCCTTCTGATATCTTCTAGAAAGCTGTCTTTAAAATGAAGTACAGGAAGGAGCAGAAGATGGGAGCTGGTTTGTTTCTAGTTTATGGATTTCTCTGGAAATAGGCATTTTATTTTGGTAAAAGCCCCCGTTCATCGCACACAGCTCAATACACATGCTGAATGTCAACCCCTTTGTGCAGGTGTGAATATCTATCGTAAATTATGGAAGTTTAGGCTGCATATTTTTAAAAATATATTTTCTACATCTGTTTTTGCAACTCGCATTATTCCTGGGTTCCGTTTTTGGAAGTGACTAAAATGCAGAAAGAAAATCAAAGTAAATATTGTTCAAAAGACAGAAAAGTCTAAAATAACCACACAGAATCCATATGCAACAGAGACTGTTTTAGTGTTTATTTATTTTTTAAACATGAGAAGTATATTCCCTTAAAGTCAGCGTATTATTCACTTTGGCAGTGATCTAAAAGATTTATGCTTCATGAAATACCTATTCTTTTGAGAATCTATACCCTGTGTTGGTGTAAGTATATGTATATACTGAACAGAGCATTAAAAAGTTAGCATTTGCTTTCTGCCCTGCAGATTGTTATGTTTTCATGGCAGTGATAAGTGATATTGCAATTAGATTTAGCTTAAGTGTAATTTCATAAGTGCTATTAGCTTATTAAAGCATCGAGGACTGGTCAAGTTCAGTTCAAATAACCATGGGTGTGTGTGAGGATGGGTACCACATTGGGGCATAATGAGCTTGTAGTTCATAACTCTGGCAAGGGTTTGCCTCTGTATTTCCCTTTGAAAAAGATGACTGTTCCTCAGTAAATATGTAGCACAGAATCTGTTTCTAAACAGCTCCAATAAAATCTGTTTATTGGTGTCTCTTGTCTACATACAGCCACCTGTCTAAAAGCATAAATTCCCATGTATGGAGTGGTCTATTCTCCCCTGTATAAGTATATGACACCCCCACCGGCATCAATGAAAGCTGTGTTCTTACCAGCAGGAGAATAGATTCATATGCTGTGAAAAGGTATGGAATTCTGATTTATGGTCTGTGTTGCTTTTAATGGATATACCTGCAACAGCCACAGAGCTACAAACTGTAAGGTGTTAAAATAAAACATTTTACAGTGCAATATATTGCCTGCTTGTTAGTTAAAAGCACTACCAGGGAGCACATTTTAGCTAAATTTGGTAGTATTAAAAATACATGTGGTATTATCCTCGCTCCCTTTTCTCCACTCTTGCTCTCTGCGTCTCTAGGAGTAGGCTTTCCCTGTTCAGGCTCTCTCTGCCTGTGACCTCTCGGGCACCGAGGGCGGACATTCCACGTGGCTTGCGATGAAACTAAAATGAAAGATCAAAGCAATTCTGAAGGATTTCAAGACAGGCTACTGCCAACTCGGCTTCAGAAGAAGAAAAAGGAAAAGAAACTCGTTTCTTGAGTCGCCTGCCATCTGGATCATAGATAGCCATTTTGGTGGCATCCTCAATGGATGTAAAGTAGCTAGTGCTTTCAAACTCTTCATGCTAGGGCTCAAAAGCCTTTGAAAAACCGTTGATTAAATATTTAAGCATTTCCTCTTTCTGCCTCTCAGTCAGCCACAGAGGGAGCTGGAGAGTAGCGTTTTCCAAGACCGTCAAGGTACCAGTGTGCGGCCATAGTTGCTTCTGTTTCTGGCAAGGGGCAGCTTTGTTTGGGGGGATGATCCTGTAGCAAGCAACCTACACCAGTCACTGAGGACCCCCATGGCCAAAGATACAAATGCTAACAAAAACACCTGGATGCATGTCCCCTGTAGTTCTTAATTGGGGTGGCCTTTTAAAGAAATTCATGGTACTTTAGGGAATGGTTAACGTTAAGTTTGAGCTGAAAACAATTGCAGCCATAAAATTTAGCACTACCTCAAGCAAAGCTTTTGTTTTGTTTTGTCATCTTTCAGAGCTACTGCAGGAAATATTTTAAACCTAAGCATATACATCAAGAACCAGTGGGCCTCGTTATTAGAAATGCTGGGTTGCACTCATTTGATATTTTATACCTTACGTGTTTTATACTTTATGTGTTTTACTCCCTGCCCAGTTCTTGCTTTTAGGTGGGCATGAATCAAATCCGAAGGGACATTTTTAGTTATTCTAAGAGCTCTTGAGAAGGAATAATAGTATGAGTTGGTTTTAGGTTTCATGGTGAAACTGCTTTTAATATTTAAATAATTTTTCTTTTGAAATGAGGAACTTCAATAAGAAAGTTATTTAATAGCTAAGTTACTTCACCAACTGGCTTTCCTATTTTTCTTAAAGTCTGGAATAGTGCTAAAATAAAGTATAATGTAATATTTAAAATAAATATATGTAGGGCCTGTGAAAATTCTACTTCACAGCATTTGTAGGAAAATGTAATGCATGCAAAAGTACACAGTAGTTTATATAGTAGTTTTATTTTAACTAGTACAATATAACAACCTGACATGCTGTGAAAAATAAATAACTTTTTTGAAAATGCATTTTCCAAGTATGAAAGTAATATTGAAAAACAACTGAGGTAATCACTTTTGCATAGATTCTGAAAGGGGAAGAGAAGGGAAGAATAATTTATGGTTTAATACATAGAATTTTACAAAGGTGTGAAAGATTTTCTTTTTTGTGGGACCAGAAAGAATATGCTTTGTCATTTTGCGAAAAGCCTCAGGAAAGACAGCTGACTTGTGAGTGAGTGCCTGTAGGAGTCTTGGCCAACTCATTTATACCATAGACTCTTTCTACTTTGGCTTTGGGGTCAGCAGATTGAGTAAATGGATTTCTTTTTATTTCTTCATAGGAAAAAAAGGCTCCTTTGGCTGTTAAATTTCAATTTTCCGAAGGAAGTAAACATTCCATCTCAGGCTTCTCACACATTCAGATAAACAAACCACTTTGAATCACATAATGTTTATGGAAAGGAAATAGCCTCTTCATTTTATAGATGAGGGTCCAGAGAAGAGGCGACTGGTCTAAGGTCATACAGTTAGGTAGCATTTGAACCAGAATCACTTTCTACCCAGTCCATCCCTTCACCACTCCTGGGAAGAGTCAATGCTGAGTGTGAGACCTTCACAGGCAATTAGGTGCCCTGGCACGAGATCAAGGGGAACACTGAAAGCATTGCTGATAGTCTTGCTGACATAATGGGTCAGGCAGCCCCAAACAAGGCAAATATTACTAGGTCATTGGCACTACCGAGATATGGCTTTGAGGTAGCATCTTAGTTTCCCTCCCTTAGTCTCTAGCACCTCCACCCAGGCCCTCTCAAATAAACACACACTCAACTGAGTTAAAACAGTGTTTGCTTGCTGTGGCACTTAGCTTCTGAACAAGTTTGCAAACTTCCCTCACCCCATACTCCGCAACATAATCATACCTTCAACTCACATTGATATTCTAGAGCCCCTACTGCATTCACTTTTAAGGTGTTTTGACTCTACGTCTTGATGTCCCTCTTGGATCTGATTAGCTGGGTCCATCTTGATTGGAGCATATATATAAACCAAAACCAAACATTATTTTCATTGGCTCTGAAAGTGTGAAATATCTGGGCTCATACCTAAGTGTTAAGTAGAGAAGGTCCTGCAGGGCAGGCATGTTTCCCTCCGCTGCTTCCTTTGCTCTTTGACTTTTTGTCATGAGGTTAGTGGGTCAGAGGGAGAGTGAGGTGAGTTTACCTTCCTAACTACCAAAGGGGACGGTGATGGTGGGGCATGGGTCAAGGGAGAGAAGGCTACTAAGATAAGAAAAGATCAGGAGTCTCGAGGCAGCAAAGAACAATGAAGGGTGAGGGGCAAAATTAAGATACGCTTTCTTGCCGGTTTCCCCCAGAACTGTAATAAGTCCTTCACAAATAGCTGTGGCAGCCAGCGTTTCTTGTCACTTGGGCTCTCTCCATGAGCCTACATGATGGCATTTTGTGCAGAAATAGTTCTTGCAAATGGACTTGGACCCCAGTCCTCTTTTGCTAGAAGATTTAAGGGTGTCCGATGTGACAGGTGGGAAGGTGACAGTGATCCTCATTGCTAAGGAAGCTGTGGGATTCAGACAGTGAGCTTATCTTCCTTTCAGAAGCAGGGTATCCAGAAGTGCTGGTTAATAAGATAATGAAGCACTCGAAGCACATGTCTGAAGTCTTTCTCTCCTTACCCACTTTCTTCAGTTTCATCCTTCTTTCTGCACACATGAGGCCAGTGCTCCCCAGGGCCCAGGTCTCTCCTGACCAGGGCAAGGTGATACGAGTAGACTAAAATAGTTTTACGGTCTCCACTGCTGCGTGGGGTAGTGGGAGAGTTGGTGGAGGAGGAGAACTTCCATTTTCGATCCCTGGGGAGATCATCCCAAGGACCAAATCATTAAAGGTAAAATTCAGGGCTCTCCAAAGAGAGAGATTTTGAGGAGGGGTTGGTTATCACCATACTTTCCTCTACATGAAACTGGTAAGGACAATAACTTGGAAGGTAAATTCCGATCCTCCACACCCTTCAGTTCTCCAACTTATAAAATGAGACTGAAAAATTACGTCTTTACTACTCATAAAATTATTTTAGGGTCTGGTTAAATAATAATGATAGCCAACATTGCTTATTGCATTTAAGACTATGTGGCCATCCGTAGGGATGGATGAAGAAAATTGAAGCTTAGGTAAGCGAAGATGCTTGTGCAAAATCTGCAGCTAGTTAGTAGAAAGCTGGGGTTTGAATCCAGATAGTTTAACTTTAGCATCTATGTACTAAACCATGGTTCTCTATGGCTTCCTTCAAATACGGTCTAAGGTCCTTCACTCCTGTGACTTACAGCATCCAATGTCTGCTGATAATTCTAACCTTTGGGGTTGTTTAATACCCAGGGCTGCCAACTGGATTTTTTGACTTGGAAATCTCCGTCTCTTCCTGGCTCGCTCTTTTTCTTTTGGTGGTTTTTATTGCTGGTCTATACAGCCGAAAAATTTTGGGTGATCTGGGAATTTCCTCTTTCCCATAAGCTTTCTGTTGATGGTTCTGCCTTTGTATTTATTTGCTCTCTTGATGAAACAGTGCTCTAAATTCCGCTGGCTTGGTTCCCCCCTCTCTCTCTCTCTTTGATGGCTTCAGTGGGCCAATAATATAATTAAACGACAAAAAGTAGAGAAATACCTAAGGCTTCTGGTTTTTCATTTTCCAGTAATAAATACCCTCAATCCTTGATGTTCTCTTGCATATGTTTTCCAAAGAGCTCCATGTTGAGCTGGGTCTTACGGAGTGGTTTTTGCTTTTATGAGGGAAAAATGGGGTAGGGCCCCGTTCTGAGCGGGCCAGGTAGGCAGGAGCCGCACTGCGGGGGGATTATGTGCTTTCCTCCTGGCTTTTATTACCTGGAGTTCCGTCATGAGTCTCAGGGTGGACTGAAATCCTATATCGAGACCCAAAGGGAAAGGAAAACCGGACAAAGAAATCTGCAGGGCAAGGGGCGGGGCTTGCTGAGCAAGAGCCATGGAAGACGACGACGATGAAGTAGCTTGTAGCTTGCTGACTAATATGTGTAAAGCACTGGTACAGGCAAGATGGAGTTAATTCAATAAAATAAATATAAAATACTCTCTCCTCTGTCAGGCCACGCTGGAAGCAGGTCAGAGGTCACTGAGCCGCTTCACTGGAGCACTAATCGATTTGCTGTCAAGGTGGCCTGCTGGGGCTTCAAGCCGGAGAGGAATTGAGAGGCGCTCCGGCCCAATTTCCATAATTGCTCACTGCCTTTAGTGTACAACCTTTTATGAAACACAAAAAATATATCATGGAATTGTATTGATTAGCCATTGGGCTGAATAATTCACTTAGTATTTATTACCTGACCCCAAGAGGTTAAATAAATCCACTATCTAACTTGGGTTTGTGAGAAATATTACTTATTCATTGAAATGTGGGCTGATTATTGCACAATAGGCCTGTATCTTTGTTTCTTGATTTTGCAATCAAGGTTAACCCTTGTTGCGTTTTGGGGCCAACAAGTTGGAATAAAAAAAAGCACTTGTTCGAGTGCTCCCCCAAAGTAGCCTAATAAAATCACGGCTGAATATCACTTTGAAGTCATTTGTTTAATCTTGAATTTGAATAATTTGAGTCAACTTTCAAAATGGCCCCAACTTTATGGATAATGATGAAATACAGACATAAATCTGGTTTTCGTTGCAAACACTACATTTTATAATAACAGACTTATTAATGGTGACATCTAAGCCCGATTTTATTACTCCACTTTTGGAAGCTTATGCTGTTAATACTAAACACTCATAAATTAAGTGTCCCAGAAAACAAAGGGGGGGGGCAGTGTGTAGGACGAAGCCTCCTTCACTCTTACAGATGAATCAACCATGGGTAGATGACTGATATTCATTCCAAAGAGGATGACTTCAAGTAACTGGAAAATATGATGGAATTTAATCCACAGGGCATTTTATGAATTTATGAACTTTGGGGTAATCATTACTTATTTACAGGCATTTGCATATTCCTTTACTCTGACTAAACCGTAAATCCATTTTGATGTGCTATACATGGCAGTCACAACCACATGACATCCAAATCTAATTATGTTCTCAGTTGCCATGAGCACTCGCTGTCAAGATTCAACCCTTCCTTGTCCCCGCCCTCCCTCCAAAAAGGACGTTCTTAACTTTTGTGTAAAGTCTTTTTTCAGTTTCCTGTCCGCATCCTCCAGCATCTCAAAGCATTGTTTTTGAAGTTTAATGGAATTTGTTGTAGGTCAAGAAAAGGAAGCCATGTGAAACATTTTTTTCTCTCTCCCTTCAATAAAAGGGAAAGGAAAAAAAAATTCATTTGAATTCAGTGCTAACTTTGTTTGTTGATCCTTTAACATTTCTGTTTCCAGGATCTAACCTTACGATTAATGGTAGGAAAAGCCAGGGCTCCGGTGCTACCCCCAGAATCAGCCTTTCCTGTGCTGTGCAGTGGAAGGGAGAGATGGCTGCAAAGCAGGTCCAATGTGTGCAGAACTTCCTAAAGCAAGTTCAGGTGTACCCCACTTCCTGTCTTCCATGTGGCTGCTCATGTGAAGTTGTGTGTTGCATTTAATTTTTGTGTTCCATGCTAAAATGATTTTCTGATTAGCACTTAGGGAATTTTTAAGTTCGGGTTTTCGGTGTTTGGTCTCTATATTTAGTTTGGGGGTGGGGCGGATGTGGGAGGGTGGAGAACCTTGGGGAGGGTAAGAGAGAAGGAACAGACTTTAGATTATTAAAAAATGTTTCTTATGTGAAATTTTAAGTCTTTCTCCACCCCCCCGCCCCGTCTGTGTGGGGCTCAGTTAAATGGAGAACATAGTTAACGAAATGACTCAAGAGCTCTTTGATAGCCTCTTGAGATAATTTGGTTGTAAGCAGTGAACAAAATGCATTCTCTGGACCTACTCATTTCAAGTGCTAATTGTGAATGCTACGTTTTTAAGGAAGCCAGTGTCATAATACTGTTCATGGCAGTTCCAAAATAAATATTAGTGAAATGTTTTAAAAGGCTGGGTGGTGTCAGACAGATAGTTGTTTTTTCCCCCGTAGAATTCTATAATTTAACATAGACTCTGCCACTAGGCACAAGCATTGCATACGTTCAAGAAGAATAATATCTAGATTAAGAAATTTGTTCAAGAGGCAGAAATATAGTCCAAGGAAAGTAACTAAGAGCTGATCAAGGAACCAGTGGTACATCTTGATGTTTAAATATAGCTATTTTGGGTAGATGAGGGGAATTGAGTCCTGTGAAATTCATATCATAGAAAGAGGCTGGATTTTGGAATAAGATGGTTCTGGGTTTGAATACTGGCTACCATGTTTACCTGGGCAAGTTAATGAACTTATTTTTTTTGTTTAATTTTTACAGCAGGGGTAATAGCACCAACCTTCACAGGATTGTGGATTAAGGATTATGGGATTATAGGATATGGTTCTGGCACATAATATATAAATAAATGGTAGCCATACTATTGTTATTCTTCAGAAAATTAAGTGGGGATATTTGTTACAACCCATTGATGTTTACTGGACATTTTGGGACTTGTCTTGGTGGAGACGCTAAACGTAAAACAATCTCCATATTCGAGAGCATCTCGGAGTGTATTTACCAGGTAACCCCAAAGGAAAACACAGTCTGACATTTGAAAAAAAACAAAAATTTTCATGTAATCTTTATTATATTTTTTCCATTACCATTTAGTCCCCTTATACCCTCCCCCCCCCCAGCAATCTGCATTTTTTTTAAAACCATGAACATTTCTTCAAATGGGGGAGGAGTAGGGAAGATTTTCAACTGCACCCACAAATATGGAGGTTTTGTTTTTTATTTTAACTAAAAGTGGCCAAGATTTCCCAACTGTTCTATTTTTACAAATTTTAAAAGTTTCATGGCTGGGTCAGATTTAGGGCCTGTGTGGGAACCGGCGGTCCCTGCCAGCAGCGCGGCCAGATTCCTGCTGTGTTGTGGTTTCCACGTATTTTTACATTCCATGCATTGCTGAACTGTGTAGAGCAGGGAGCTCTAAATCACCGGCGCTTTATGTGAGTTTGCAGCCTTCTGATTGGGGCTGCAGAGTTAATGCATTATTTTAAAACTGGAGACGGTATGCTAGCAAGTCCACCATAGATTTCTCCTCCCCTTCTCCCAGCTCCACCCTTTACTTCCCCCGTGGAGGTCGAAGGTAAACTTTATATAGCACAGGAAATATTTGGGACTGCTAATAAACAAACGTTAGAAACGATGAGGCTTTAATTGCTGGATGTGCACACGCATATGCTCAGGCACTAGAGAAAGCCTGGTTGAGGTGGGGAGGCAGGGAGGGCGTTGCTGATTCCCCGAAATGTACAGAGCTCTCAAGGACAGATTATATGTCTTTGTGGATCCCAGGCATGTTGTTGGAGAGTTTATGTACGGCCCCTTCCCGTTCTGTGGTCCTCGTCTATCTGATCCTGCAGCTCCTAGGCTGGGTCAGGCCGAGATTTCTTAGTGGCCTGCTAGCTGGTCTTCTCGGCCCTGCTGTCTGCGCGCCCAGCAGCGCCGTATCCAGTCCACTGCGCACACTCCCGCTGAGCTGGCCTTCATCATGTCCGGCTCTGATCGTGTCATCTCTGCTCATAAAAGTTCACCAGAGCCCTCTGCCTCCTGAATAAAGTCTAAACTGTTTGGTCCGTGGGCTCAAACCACCTTTTCAGCCCCACAATCCTCAAATATCCTCCAGGTGCCTCGTTTCTACAGCCCAGACTTCTTCCTTTCTCCCGACACTTTCACTGCTCGCTCAGTCTCCCAGGTCTGACGTCCCTGGTTCCTTCTGCTGCCTTTGCCTCTGGCCCTCCTGCACGACGCCTTCCTCTGGCCTCTCCAGAAAAGACCTCTCTCTACCGCTTCATTTATGATCAAATTTTAATTAAAATATATATCTATTTCTTCAGCCAGTATTTGTGGAGTTTCTCTTCTCTGAAGGCTCCTTTGCTTGATGCTGGGGTGCAGAAATCAGCAAAAGTACCTGGTCCCCTGGCCACCAAGGTTACTTTTAGACATTCTTTCCTTTAGTAAGTTATAAAAGTAACTTAACTAGATTACAGGAAATTTGGGATCGAAATAAAAAAGAAAAACCTCACAGTCCAACCATACTCATCACATTGCATTTTAATTCGTGTGCATCTTTACAAAGTTATGCTGGTGTAAATACCATTTTGTATTTTTTTGTTTTACATTCCAATTATATATAATTATAATTATGTAGAAAATGATTCTGATATTATTCATATAATTCTCCATGTCTTTACCTATCCCATATTTAATGAATAATAAGTTATTTTCCTGCTATTGAAAATTGTTTTTTTAAAATTTTCACTATTATGAATAATATTGATGAATGTATTCATATTTACAGTTATTTTTATAATTTGGGTTATTTAAGAGTAGTTTTTAAAAAAAATTAAGTATCAGCACTCCCATTTTTTAGTAAACTCTGTTATATATTCAAGAGCCTGAATACATAAAAGCACTGTGCTGGTGTCATGGGTGAGAACCCCCAAATGTGGACCCCCTTTCCCTTCCGTAATCACCAGAGGCCTCCAGGCACCTCTATGGAACCCTTGGCCTTTGCAGAAAATACTTTGAAAGCCCTGTGATACATCTCAGAAGAGGAATTACTTCTTCAGACTTTATAAGTATTTTCATGGCTCTCAATGCGTAACATCAAATGGGTTTCCAGCAGCTTGAGTTCCCAGTGCGCCATTCCATTATTTGCGAGAGTGCCAGTTTCTCTAGATCTTTGCCAATACTGTATATTGTCATTAAATTTACTTTTTCTCATTTAATAGATGAAAATTGGGCTTAAGAGTACACTTCTCTTTTTACCAGTGTGGTTGGGCATTTTCCACATGTGTATTTATTATTTACACCCCGTTTTCATAACTTCTCTATTTTCTTCTCATTGAGAGTTTCCTTATTGGAATCTTAGTAGTTTTATTATCAGTTTGTTTAACTCTTTATACAATAAAGGCAATAGCTATAAAAAATAATGTCTCGTACATATTTTAGGCAAAACATATGTGATCGATTCTTTCATTTTGTTTGCAAAACAAATACCTAAGATTTTATTCTTATAAAATTCTGGTTAAGCCCCTTGGGGTAAACAAGCCTTTGTATTCTCCATAGCCATTGGCACTGAGTCTTTTATGTATCAGAAGTTCTGAAATGCCTCGCGAATGGACAAAGTTACTATTACAGCTCCTTACTATTTTCGTCCTCGGTCCTCACCGTGTGTACCAGTCTCTAACCCTGCTACGGTCTCCATTGCCCAGGGCTGCTTTTGCCACACTGTAGCCTAACTGGCCTTCTTCCGACATACCAAACCTGTCCGTGCCTTGGGAACTTGCTGTTCCTTTTTTCTGGAACTTTTCCTGAAAAACATTCATGACTGCCTCTTTCTTGCTTCTCAGCTCAAATGTCACCTTTTCAGAGAAGCCTTTCTTGTTCACTTTTTCTCCCACCTTCCCTCCCATCCTTCCATCTAACCATCCATTCATTTACCCATTCAGTCCTCCATTTGTCATTTAACAAATCGTTATGGAGCCCACACCACTGGGCTTGGTGCGGGGGATACAGCCGCGAGCAGCACAGATGAGGTCCCTGCTCTCACTGGAGTAGCTTTTGGGTTTCCTTGTTAATTGTATGGTTCTCTCTCTGCCACCCACAGAACAATGATTCCATGTGAACAGATACTTTATTCTTATTTGTCATTACATTCCAGCCCCATATATGCTGGGAAAATAGTTGATAGGTGAATAAATGTTTCACCTCCTACCCCAGTATGATACTATTTCAATTGCTTAGAATGTTGATGGCATTTTTTCAGAAGCTTAGACTTTCTTAGCCTAGCAGTCCATCATTTTTTGTGTGTTTTTGTATGTTTTTAAATTTACTTTTCAATTACAGTTGACATACAATACTATATTAGTTTCAGGTGTACAACATAGCAATTAGACGTTTATGTACCTTACGAGTTGATCACTCTGATAAGTCTAGTATCCACCTGGCACCATCCATAGTTATTACAGTATTATTGAGTATATTCCCTATGCTGTACTTTACACCCCCATGACTATTTTTATAACTGGCTATCTTAATTGGTTTCTCTACCTTGTCACCAAATTCTTGGATAGAATGAAATTAAGGGTTCTCTCATTCCCCCGACCTGCATCCCAGGTCTTCCTGTTTGCATCCTGTTACCCACCTGGCTTGGCCCAGAGGATGTGTTCTTTCTTTAGTGCAGGAGCCCACCTCCCATTAGTGTTAATGAGGATTGTCCTGTCTCATCTAGAGCCTTCCGGGATTTTTCAAGCACTAGCCACACACTTAAAATAGAGGCACTTCATAAAGTAGGAAGCAGTTGCACAAAGCCCCAACTTCAATAAGAGAAGCCCTTATTTGCCAAGTCCACGTCAGTTTTTCCCTTGCAAGCTCTATTTGGAAAAGGAATGGGTTGATTTATTTTTCCAAAAGAGAGTAAGTGAAAGATCCATATGAGTTGGGGAACCCTGGGAATGACAGCCTTGAAGTCCTTGTACAACTCAAGAGCAGCAAAGATCTATGTATGATGCAGTGATGGTCTACCCTCCCCTACCCCCCACCCCCGCCCCGAGCAACTGTTGTGTGACGGCTGGACAATGAGGACTAGAGGGAAGGAACCAGACTCAAAACATCCTTGTTTGAATTCAGTGTTTATCAAATACCAGCTACATGCTAGGCCCCGTTCTGAGTAGTGGGGAAATGACTTGTGACTGAGATGTGAACTGTACCCTCCGAGGGCTACATTTTGGGACAGTACTATCTGAGGGTCACCTGGGTATGACTCACTTTGGTCAAATGAGGAGTCCCAAGCCTCTGTCAGAATCAGAGTTTCTGGGAACAGGTGACTGAGAATTTGCATTTTTGACAAACTCCCTGTAGATTCTTTTGCATTTTGTAAGGCCTGAAGAACACAGGTCTGGTAGTGCGGGGAGAATGACAGTAAATAATTAGCGAGTGTTAGTGTTAAGCAAGGAGACAGTATGTCAGGGCAGCCCAGCCTGATATAGGAATGAGCAGCGGGCTGGGGAGGCTTCCTGAAGAAGCATTATTTCAGTGGGGGCTTGGAGGGGCAGGGCTAATGGGGGAGGCGATGGGGTCTGGGCCTGGCCTAGGGTAAACCATAGATGAATAGGAGGAGGAATCTAGCACCTCTCTGAGGAGAATTCAGGTCATCAGAGTGAATGAGCCTATGCCTCTGTGCTTAAGCAATAAAAACGACTGGGAGTACTGTGCAAGTCAGGATTTCCGACCCGCGACACCATCAGGCTACACAGACAGTGGCACTGGCTTTGCTGAAATGCTGGACATTACCTCTTCCTGTTTTCTGATTGAGGGACAAATGGATCCTGGACGTCAGGAGAATATGCACTAATGCTCCAGATGGCTGCCTGAGGCCAAAAAGGCCAACTGGGTGGGGTTAATGGAAATTAGGCAGGGCCCAAACTGAATGAAGTAGCCCCTATCTCTTCTTTCTCTTTAGCTTTTGTTTTGTTGGATTTCCCCCTTCATGGGAATTTGTCTGTGCTCTAGACAGATCCCAGTTTTTCCCTTTTACCTTAGAGACACAGGGAGTGTGAGGGGCAGAAACAGAAAAGTTTGATTAGAAAATAAAGAGTCACTGACCCTGTTCTTGTCTCTTATGCTATGTTTTTCCCAGGTAGATGTTCTAAAAAAGAAATTTCCTAATCTGATATCATTGATTTCAATATCTAGGGTTACATTAAGCTTAGGGGAAGAAAAGTTTGAGAGCATGGATGACTTCTCAGTCTTACTGTTCTGACTGGTAAGGAGCAGAGAGAACTGTGAGTCCAGCTTCAAGGTCTTTTCTGTGCCCTGGAACAAAGGCCCGGGGCATCTTTGAGACGGTGAGGGCAGTGGCGGCCAGCCTAGGCGAGCGCATTCTTGAAGCATTTGAGCCATGGACTCTGTTGGCTTTTGGCTCCAGTTTCCCTCTCTTTGCTGGTAGGGAATGTTATTTTTGCACCCACAGTTGTTAACTTTTATGTTTGCTTGGTTTGTTAGCACTGACAGGCTTCCTTCTATATCCTTTTTCTTTCCTGTGGTCTCAAATGTTCCTTTTCTTCTTCTTTTTTTTTTTTTTTTGATGAAATTTTTACTTCATTTAAGTTTTGAAATTTTTTGTTATTCTGTTACAGTTGCCTCAGTTTCCCCTGCTTTGCCCCTCGTCTGCACAACCCACCCCTCTCTCCTACAGTTCGTATGTTCTTAAACTGACATGACCATTTAGAAGTGTGAATTTTCTGATTTGGGGATATTTGTATGCAACCTGGAATTTTTTCCCCTAAGTTTCAATTATAAGAAAACCAGTCTTCATTAACACAGGAGCCTGCTCATCAAAATACATACTAAATCTGGCTGTAGAATTTGACTTCATGACCTTTTAGGGTAGTGAATGTCAAAGACTGAGCCCAGGGCAGTGTGAAATAATAAACAACCGGGCTGTAAGATCCAGCTTGACGGGCATCATCTGAAATCACCTCCCTGAATTTATTAGAGTTAATCAATCCAGGCTGAAAAACGGGGCTAGGAAATCTCACCCACCATGCTCTATTTCATCCGCGCTGACGCCAGGTAATAGAAGTTGGTGAGTTTGTTTCATTGGTGGATGTTGTCGAAACAATCAAAAGTGTCCCCAGATGGACACTACTTGGATGTAACTTGAAAAGTGATGAAATGCCCAACAAGAAAATTACCAAGTTGTTTTGCTTGAATTGCTCAGGGCATTTTTTTCAAAGGTAAAACTTATTCCTCCTCTTCCAAGGTATGTGTTGGTGGTGACTAAAGTTAGCAGGACTCACATCTCATTTCAAACACCTAGACAGACCTGTAGAGATACATTAAGGAGATGCCCCAATGAAAGAGAACTACCTATAGAAAAATCTTTCAGGGTTCAGGCTCGGGCAGCTGCCCGTGACCTCAGAGATTGGAAATAAAAAGGCTGCTATTAGTTCCACGTCGGTTCTCAGGGCGAACGTTGCAGAGTGATGGAGGGTGTTAAGCTGTCAAATACTAGCAAGGGTTAATAAGGTTAAGGAAGAAATAAAAGCTGGTCAACAATAAAGCAGTGTAGATAAATCAGCTCCAATAAATAAAAGCATGTCACATCATGTATACACTGTGCAGAAAAAACAAAAATCATAACACATTCTTGGGCAATAGTTGTAGAATTCTGCACTGGGACATCCCAGGTTATTTCCCTGGGCATCTGGCATGCTCAACTGGAGACCTCAACCGCCTTTTTTTCTCTCTGGAAATCACTTCATCACTTTCCTTGTGGGAGAATTCTCTAACATCAATCAGAGTGTAAAATATATGAAGAGCAGAGTCAGTGTATATAGCTTAGCACCTGATGTCAAGGGAAGGTTGTTATAAACCATCATACCGAGGAGGTGATTCACTTTCAGTCCCCTTTGACCTCTGCCCTGGAAAGAGAGGTCAGATAGATGCCTTCTGTGTGGGCTGAGTTTGCCTAGCAGACCAGGGAAATGTATGGCTCGGTGGCCAAAGGATTTGGCAGATTCTTTTGTACCTGACCTGTAGGTCTTACAAGGACCCGAGGACCATCCAGCTGAAATTCCTTCACAGCCTCAGACACTTGCTGTTGGCCACAGCAAGGCTTCGACAACAGGCAAGGTGGCTCTTTTCGCTGACGTTGGTCTGTAAGCCCTAGGTTCTGGCTTGGTTTTCAGTAGCTGATAACTGGCCATTCTAGCTGACCTGTAAGTCTCACTTTTATTGTTTCATGGCTACTTCCAGACCCAGGGGCTATGGAGAATACTTCTGCTTAGCAGTCAGTCTCGTTTAGACGTGATTCTCTAAAGCATGAGTACAAGGAGTCACGTGATGTATATATTTTTTTAAAGAAGTACACCCCCACTTACACATCCAAGTGAATAATTGCTCTGGTGGGGGGCCGTCAGCTTATTTCCTTTCTTTAAACCTTGTTTGTCTCTCAGCTTGTACATATTACTTTGAATATCCTTGACAGCAACAAGTCTTCATCTTTGAGGGCTGTATTTGGAAAAAGCCAAGCTTCAGGAGTCAAGCAGATGGTCAAGTTGGATGATTTTTCTTTGTTGCATTAGATTGTAAAAAACAAATACCGATTTTTGTTCGTTTGGTTTAGTTTGAAGCAGGATTGTAAAGGAATTTCCAAAAGACAAATTCCAAAAATATATCAAGCAAAGGCCATAACATTGGAGAAACTGCATAGTTCCTCTAAGGTTTAAGTTCCGGTGACTGTGTTAGTTAAGCTGTAAGTTACCCTTTTATAGTCTCCGGTTGTCAACTGTAGTACCAGTAAAGTTTGTAAAGGTGAGGTTTCTCTTTCTCAGGAAGCACCTTCCAGCAAGCAATTAGAAGTCTATGACAAGTGACCTTAGTGACTTCTCTGCCTGGATCTGTTAAGTGGGCCTTCAGAACTTCAGGAATCGGCCTGTAGAGTGTGTAGGGTTCTAGGATCTCAGCCTCGGAGGTGGCCCATGTAACGGCGATTTCTGTCTGAATACTGTTGGCTTTCCCATTCTAGGAAATAAAATTCTTACCTTCGTCCACTATTTTCACTGACAATTAGTCTTTCCTTGCTTGAGTAATCCTAGCAGCAATCTAAAGAAGGAGTTTTGATTCCAAAGAAACAAATGCATAAAGCTGTAAACTCTTAAGAAAACATGCATGTTTCTCGTATGCCTGCCCCTCCCCTCCTCCATTTCCCACTCTTTGCCCCAACCCCACATTTAACCTAGGATGGTTTTATGTAGACAGTAAGGCCTGATTATTTTTACATGGATTGATTTCCTACCAGTGGGCTCTCTCTGTCACAATTCTTGCTTATCGTAAGCAATGTATTTTTGACTTTTTTTTTTTTAGGATGCTTCTGGCTTTCCGTATAAATTTGAACAGAGTTTGCGGTTTGGAAACTAGCTGCTAGAATTTTGTTTTTGTAAGTAAAAGGCAGGTTAATGTAAAAAGCGAACAGAATCCTTTCCTATCACGATCTACCTGTTCCAAATTATACAAATTTGTAACTTTACTAATATAATTTGGGGTAGGCAGGGCTTCTCTGTACCAAAGCTTTAACTCCTTGATAATATGCTTTTATACCCCCAGCATAGTGAGCTTCATAGATATCACCCCGAGGTAGAAGGGCAATGGGAAGATTTAGTTGGTTTGAATTTTAGCATTTTCCTTATCAGTTGGAAGGCTTTACTTGGTTCAGCTAGAACGTCCTTTTCTTTGCAGTAGGTGTAATTCCTGCTTCATAGTGTTTTTGGAACTGTATGTATCATACAACTATCATACCACATGATAAAACCAAAACTCAGTAACCTCTCAATTCTCTTCTTTTGCCTAAAGTTATTTGCATAAAATGAATTGCACAAACTAAGTAATTTTTTGTGAGGCTATTCTGGCACCAATATAGAAAAGAAATTAATATTTGCTGAAGAGTACTCTTTTCTACAAGGCAAGCATAGACTTTTATGACTGTAAATGGCCCCGGCCTTTCACAATTCCAAAGCAAAGACACCAGTCCAGGAACTTTGCTATATTGAAGGAAGAGCTGGAGAGGCAAGGCTCAATTTCAGGGATGTTTTAGAAATAGAGTTGTTTAATTTCACAACTCTTTTTTTTACATTTTAATCAGTGAATTACAAAAACTTTTAAAGTCAAATGCTAAAAAAGAGGCACTTTAAATCCAAAGTGCTTACACATTCTATTCTTTTGCTCTCTGCCCATCTGGCCATCTGTCTCTCTTTTAATGCCATCGAGGTGAGGAGTCGCTTGGACAAACACGTGACATTACGTGGCCCAAGCAACCTGTACCTTTTTGCCAATGGCCAGTCTTCAGAAAACAGAAAGGACTGTTTCCAGTCCCTCTCCTTCATTATGCACAGATTACAAGGCAGAAAACCTTTTTGCCTGTCCCCTCATTCCTCAGCCCATCCTTAATTAGTGTTTTTATGGTTAATCCCTACCATATATCTTTAAGAGTTTCACATGTGTCGGCTCCCTACAAGTTTTATTGCATTCAAAATAGAGGCGAGCTGGCAGTGTGAGATGGTGGGAACATATACAGTCTCCACGAGGGCTTGGCTGTTACTTGTAATTGATTGCTCACTGAAGCCTGCCCGCGCACTTTACCCCAAGGCCTCGCTTTCCCCCATATGCCTAGTGTCAGAACTTGGAAGCCAGCTGGTCAGTCAGCGCACATCCTGTGGGAAGCGGCAGACGCAGGCGGCCGGGTAGCCATCAGCCTCCCTGAGCACACTGCCTCTGTGTTTTGATAATAGTTCTGTAAGCTTTAATTATGCTGTGTGACAACACCTTCATGAACTATCAAAATAAATCCTTTGAGGAGATGGCTGCTAATAAGTTTTGAAGCAACAGTGCTTGTGGCAGAGAAGGAAGGAGCAAGGCAATCCGACTTTTTAGGATCCTCCTCGACGTTGAAACCAGATGAAACGTTTTCTTGCCTTTTTATCGTGCTGACAAATGCTCCTTTTAAAGCCGTGCCCTGAAGAAGTTAACTGAAGACACTTATTGCAACACTCGAGTGTATCCAACACAAGGGCTTTACAATTAGCAGCGGTAATGGGAGCGTAAAAGCTTTGCCCCAATATCGGTATATAATCTAAAGGAACACTGCAGGGTCCATTACGGCCATTTACAGTTGAGACGGAGACTAATGGTATTAAATTATTACAGCTATTGCTAACGGGGCATTCTAAGTGAATCCCTTCCAGCTGGGTTGGTTGTATATGCTCTTTGTCAACAGCGCAGTCCTTTAAGGATATCTTACTGTTCATGATCATTTAGACGTGATGCTGTGTGCTTTACGGAAGGTATAAATAACACCCAACAAAAAGACTGGGAATTAGTGTTTGATTGAACTCGGCTTAGACTTAAGCGGAGCCGGATAGTTCTTGGGCAGAGTCTACTTGCCTTAGCACATGCACACATGCGCCTGCGAGCTCACCCTCAGGGTTGTCTGTGTTCGTGAACTGCGGGCAACGCCATTCTTTTGCCTGGCTCCACGCGGCCAGGTAGACCCACACGCCAGAGTTACTTGTTCTGTTTGGCACGCGACAGAATTTAGGGAATTAGAATGTTAGAAGAGAATTTCTGTTTGAAATCCCAGTGTTTAATAAATAAAAGCCATTTATAGTCTTCAGCATACATTAATCTTTCTCTCTCTTTTTCCCCCGTGGGTATAATTGTCCTTTATTTGGGTAAAAGATTAGCGAGTCTCCTTCAGAGTTGGTAGCATTGTTAACTCTTAAGATATTTTAGCTACCCTAACACCCAGTGAAACAATGGGGAACTAGTATACAGAATAATTGAGCCCTAGAGTCTTCAGTTTCAGTTTACTAAAGCAAGGAAGTCACAAAGAGAAATTTGGAAATAAATTCCAAGTTGCCACTGAGCTTAAGTGATGAACATGGCATGAATTAATAATACCAGAGGCACAAGAGAGAAAAGACCAAAAAATGCAGAGGAGACCATCTTCCCAGGCTGGAGTCAAAGGTCATTGCAAATAATATCAAGATGGTTGCCATATTAAGAATATTCATATATATTAATCATATCTATATGTGTGTGTCTTCTTCCTATTATATATGTTAATTCCATAAATATAATTAATTATCTTTTGTTAATTACTTGTGTAATTTATCTTGGTCATATATATTTATTGAGCATCTACTTCCTTTGTGAGTTTCACTGCACTGGGCAATTAGGAGGGAGAAGAGAATCCTATTAGACATGCACCTTGCCTCAAGGAGTTTGTAACCAAGTTGGAAGGGTTAAGGGAACAGGAAAGATATACTTGTTCAATGTGATTACCTGGGCTGGTGGAGCAGATAGGAGTTTAAGGGGGAGTAAAATATATTTGGTAAATTTGCAGCATCACTGCAGCTAGGCCATGGTGAGAACAGAGTGTGAAGAGTGCAGGGAGACTTGGGGACACCATGAAGAACCACTATGTTAAAGTACAGCCTCATCCTGCCAAGTGCTGTGTAGGGGACACAAGTGACTAAGACACCGTCCTACCCTCGAGGAGCTTAGAGCCTAGTGTAGCAATTCAGCCTATGCATCTTTGCATTGAAATAAAAATTTGTTTGCAAAGAATTCAAGGAACTCATGATCCCTTTGAAGCTCATCAATTGATTCATTGATTCAAGGTTAAGAATTGCCGCCTCACGGGGATGTAAGAGAAGGAACAGGGAATACAGTCAACAATATTGTAATTCACGATCTATGGTGACAGGTGGGCACTTGAATGATCAGAGGGGACACTTTGGGACCTAGATGACTGTCTCTCTGCTGTACTGTGCACCTGAAACTAATACAAAATGGGGCTGAATGCCAACTGTAATAGAAAAAATAAAAGACTTAAAAATACTATTACTGTGATCCAAGAATTGCACATATAGGAATCTGGCCTAATGGAAAAAATAGTCATTTACAATTGTGTTCATTACAACAGTATTTACAATATCTTTAAAATTAGAGAATGATTAAATAAGTTAAGGTACATGCATAGAATATAATACGCAGTTTCTAATGTTTTGAAGAGTAATACATAAGAACAACTCAATAGCCACTAAAAAAAAAACAAAAAAACGAAAAAGATTGCTACCTCCTGGGCATTGTAGGCCATAAGTTTAAAATGGGGCTGTTTTCTGGGGGGACAATTCCTGGAAAAGGAATTTTACTGACATAGAGGGCAACAGGGAGCCTCTGAAAAGATTTACACGGGATAATGAAGATAAGCCCTTGTCCATTTACCTCGTTTTCAGGTGGGGAAACAGAGTCGGGACGGAGGTCGCCCCCTGAGCTTCCCTAGCCAGTTCTAGTGGCTTTTGTCATCCACAGCTGAGTGGATGCTGCCTGCCCAGGGCAGGTGCTCTTGGGAATTACCAGGACGGCAGCAAAGGTGCAAAATGAAAACTGACCTTAGGTTAACGTCTGTTTAGCAGAGACGCATGGAGAAAAACCCAGGGCCGTAAGAGAACAGGAGAGTGTAGGACGAATTAAGAGCAAAGGATGGAACCACTGGCATTAGAGAAGCTCAAATTATAGTTTAATGTACGTTGCTGTTGGCACATGAGATACTTTCAGTGAGATACTCCTCCTTTAACTTTGCAGCAAAGCAGAGAATCTTTGCAATCTTTGAAAACTTTCGCTTCAGAAATATCCACAAAACAAATGGGAAAAACAAACATTAATGAGGCAGATATAAAACACTTTGGAGAAAAAAATAATTTAGCATTTTTATAGTTGCTATAGAAACACCTCAGCTCTCACTCTTGCTAATTAGTTGGATTTTACACATTTTATATTTGGAAATGCAAATCAGTTATCATAAATTATTACTTATATTTTTTCAGTTATATTTACAGTACTGGTATGCAGACCCGCAGAAAGTCTAAGATATTATTTAGTTATATAATGTGACATAGTTATGTGAGCATGATATTTATATCCACAAGACATTTCTTAGTTTAAATATTCTCCTGTTAAATGTTGTGGGAAATGATACAGAGATTTATAATTTTTACAGAAGAAAATGAGAACATGTAAATTATGTGGTGACTTACTAAAGTGTTTTCTCATGGAGCCTTGAGAGAGAAGGGGGAGATCTGGCCCCCCTTTCAGTAAACTCTAAATAATAAACATTTAAAAACTTTTCTCTAGTTGTGGGAATTGTGGTTGGTTTGGGTGTCTTCTGAACTTTGGGTACTAAACACTCGCCATCTGTAAACACTTACTGGACTCTCACTGATTGGAGAAGACACAGAAATGTTTGGAGAAATGGGAATACAGGACAAGCCCAAGATCTGGAGTGGCTTACAGCCTTGCGGAGAGGAGGTGAGTGAGTACTCAGATTCAGTGGGTGGGAACTGTCGACATATTTTCAGTCTATAGTCAAAAGACAGGAGGTGTGAAGCTGTAGACTATGGCTTTATTATTGAAAAGGGGGATTCTTTGACAGACCGGGGTCAACTGCTGACCCCACTGTTTACTAGCTGCGTGATTTGGAGCAAGTTATTTGACCACTCCAAACCAGTATAAAATGAGGACCGAAAGAATGATTCCTGCATCATGGAGTTCTTTTGCGAAGTTGATAATGGATTATTTATACAGTGTTAAGTGGGGGCCCAGTTCATTATAAGTGCTTTAGCCAGTGGTATCATAAAATTACTATCACAGTCGATTTTCATTGTGCATGCATTTATCTCTGATTTTGACTCTGTGTAGTCGAACAAAAAATAAAAAAGAGTAAAGAACGCCAGGAGGAAGAGGGGAAATAATATTCCCCATTTCAACTCGCTGTGTACATGTCTCTGAGTGAACTCTCGATGTAACACCGCTGGTCATCAGGCTTTGTGTACAATATAGATACAAATGTATAAGATTGTAAGCACATGCCTACCACTCTCTCTGTGCATTTCAAAGGATTTTCAGGCACAGCTCAAGCACCGTTTCGACTTTTTGTAATTTTTGTCTTTCCCACTGACTTTAGAAGCTAACTCCCATGCTGCAGTTGAAACCACTGTACTATTATTGTTGTCGTTCGTGTTATTGTTGGCCTGTCGTGAAGGAACCAGTATGGTAACTGATGGAATGACTCGAACCTTCCCTTGAGACCTTGGATTAGATCTAGATGTCCCCAAGTGGTTCCGATATGGAGAGAAAACAGGTATCAGGGAGTAGTGGTGGGAGACCAGTGTCCAGTGTGAGGGCGAGAGAGAAAAGGGCGTGGGGTGGAGGTGAGAGGTGCAGGAAGGGGCCAGGGCCCCATGCCAGGCCTTGACCAGGGGTAGTGGAGAGAGGAAACCAGTGTTAGGGAAACCACTGCAGAGAGGAGACTGCTTGGGTGATTAGCCACATGCGTGAAATAAACAACGCAGGGAAAAGTGTTTATATATGCTAGTATTTTCAGGGACCAAGGTTCTTTTAGTGATATGTTTGAATAACAAGGTGTTCTAATGCTGCTTAGCCTTTCCAGTCTGATGTCTTCAGTTCTTTGAAAAACAGAGTAAACAGGGTCACTTCCTTCCCGAGGCTGATTTCCGCCCTTTCCTGAATCAATAAGCAAGGATTTGTTTCTTCTCCGTGCATATGACCCCATTTAAATTCAGGGTTCACAGTAACATAAATGGTAAGTGGGAAGAAAACAAATAAAGTACAAATACATAAATACTTTTTTTTTTTTTTTTCAAAATTCACCACATTAAACAAGCCAATAGTTTTGATGTCATCTCCATAGGTTGCGGCTGTGCTGTTATTATGCCAGCTGGGGTACGGCCAGGCAGGAAACCTCTGGGATTGAAGCCATGGGGACCATAGGGCCTGTGGCAATGGGCAAGCCAATGCTCCCTTTAAAGGGAGGTGGTACAGCTCCTTCCCAGCTCTACCTGCTTGTTGCTATTGGAACATTAGAACCCAGGGTTACCAGACGTGACCTTTCAACAGGAGCCAGAGACAGGTATTTTCAATGATGGCAACTAATTTTAAAAAAATAAAGCACTATGAACCCCCCACCCCCGCAAAAAAATTAGTATGGTTTTTACTAAAAAATTAGTAAAAAATTAAAAGAAATTAATGCGAGTTTGTCACCTTTGTTTAGAGCTACACCATCCAGGATGGTAGCCCCTACCTGGGCGTGGCTACTGAGCACTTAAAAAGTGGCCAGTTCGAATGGAGGTTTTGGGGAAGGGTAAAACCACACACTAGGTTTTGAAGGTTGTAGATATATCAATATTTTAAAAATATGGATTCCACATTGAAACGATAACGTTGTGGATATACTGATTCAATAAAATGTATCGAAATTGATTTAACAGGTTATTTCCACTTTAAAAAAAATATGGCTACCAGGAAATTTAAAATGACACATGCGACTTGCATTACGTGGCTAGTGGACGTGCTGCCCCAGGGAGCTGGAGCCGTTTCCCGCCTAAGGCAGTGTCTGGGTGTGTGTGTGGCTCTGTGTGGGTTAAGGTCCATAAACTTTTCCACGGGCGCAGTCCTTTCTTCCTTTTGAGGTCAACCTAAAGGTCCAGACAGGTCTGCCTTTTTGGCGAGTCCTCCAGCCGGGCCAGTTCTGACCCAAGAAGAGAGCTGGAAATGGACTGCCTGCCTCGAGCCCAGGTTTGGGCTGGCTGGCAGGTGTGCACCCAGCTGTCCCCACCTGCGCTCCAGAAGTGGTGGTGCTGACATCTGGCATCCCAGACACGGGCACTGAGCTCTTGGTACCTGGGCTCTTCAGAGGAGATGGCGAACTCCTGGAGCTCTTTCGTTTGCATCGGTGTTACTCACAAGTTTGTTTATATTGGGAAACGAGAACAAACACTTTGCATTTGCCCAAGGTGAGGATACCTGTCACTGGCGCCGTGGGAGTCACGTCATGGTCACATTCTAACGGGTTCAAATGATTTAGTAACCCCGCAGGGGTGGTGGCTGGTTGGCGGGGCCACATTGGGGTCGGCGGAAATGCCGACTTGGAAAGAGGGGAAGCCCCTGGTTGGCTCTTCTCTCCAGCTCTTCAGAGAACAGCGCGCTTTTGGATCTAATTGACAAAGCACTAGATTCAAGTCCAGGGAATAGGGTTCCACCTGCCAGGTGCTGGGTTCTGTCTGGAGTGTCTTCGCACACCTTATCTCACTTAAGTCTTACCTCATAAAACATATCTGGTCACCTCTCTTGGAGGTTTTATGTGCTTCATATTGTTAGGTAGCAGCTAAGAGTGAGCGGCCAGAGGGGAAATAAAGTAGGGCCCTTGCCATTACACTCAAGAATTTAATCCAGAAGGCTAGTCAAAAGGAAGATGCGTCTCACCCATTACCCCAGCAGTCCTGAGCCTGGTCCGAAAAAATTGCCAGGTGTTCTGATGAACATCGGGCAGGGATAGCACAGCAGGAGGGGACTCCTTGAGATTCTCCGCTGGGAAAGGGAGCCCCTGTAGCAATTTCTCTAAGACAAAGCACATTACCTAGCTGAGAAAGAAAGCCTTTGTAGCTGTACGTTATTCCCAAAGTTTAGAAGTGGGAAGTTGTCGGGGGAACCTAGAAGCTGACTAAGGTATATAATCTTTGAACCCCAGTAGTCAGTGTACTTAGATTAGCTGAGGACCCACTTGTAGCCTTGGCTCAAGTTTATAAAACAAACTTACTAACAAACTTAGTGACAACTTTATTTCCTCAATACGTGGGACATTTAGATTAGCCGGTGCCTGCTTGCAGCTTTGTGCTCGTATGTGTTTCATAAATAAACTTGCTATCTCATTTCCACTATCTGTGTTATCGCTCGCTTGAACTCATCTCTTGCAGTGAGACAAGAACCGAGCAACAAACTCCAGAGGGGGGGTGTTCCCTGACTCATGTCTGTCTCTGTAATACTATCAGAAGAGGAAAAGATGAACCCATCAGAGTCACCACCCATCCCCAGACATGTAAGGGATTTCGTAATTTTCTTAAAAGCAGAATAGATTGAATGCCCAGATAGGAGCATATAGACTTTTCTTTAGTTTAGCTCAGTGGTTCTCAATTTTTAGTAGGTTGTAAACACAAATCCACGTGTGGGGTGCTTTATGGATGATGGAAGTGATTTTCAAGGGTAATTTTGACTATGTGTAATTGTTGCCTTCCGGGCCAACTTCTGTACTTGGCTTCCTGGCTAAGAGGCAACTCTTCTATGTGTAAGAATACTTGGTGTGTGATCCCAGGTGGTTGGACACAAAGATGTACCATAGCCACTGTTTCCACTGCTTACAGAATAATGTATGTTCTTAATGTAAGGGTTGGTGGGGTGGGGAGAAAGATCACTGAGGTGAGGTATATAATGATAGTCACAGTGTCCCTGAAGCCAGGGTGGGTGCCGAGGGCCATCCAGTTTAGGGGAGACACTCTTTGGAAGTGGAGATGGCAGGAGAAGGCAATATGAGGGGAAACACAACTGCCTGTGACCAGAGACCCACAGACATTACAGTTCCCTCCGGGTGCGTTGGCTCCACTTAAGCCATATTCGTGTTACCTCTAGAAGGACCTTCAGGGTCAGCTCTAACATAAGCCCTTGAGACTTCCAACGGTGCCATTTAAAGTACGGGCTGTGAGAGTTTCCTGTGAGTTCTGTTGTGTGAGGAATACAGTAGTAAGCTAACATTTACCTGGAGCTTATTCTCCGCCTGGGGCTGTGCTAAATAAATACTACAATTACATCCTATCTCATGTGATTCATACAACAGGAGGTAGATATCACTCATCTTGTTTTATGCATCAGGAAACCGAGAGGTTGGACAGTTTACTCAGAGCATCAGACCGGTTGGCCTTAGCCAGAGTTAGATTGAGCTGTAATTGAGGGAATCTGTGCCCTGACTCCCCCTCCCCCCCAAACCAAAACAAAACGCTGACCTAAATAAGACGGAAGTTTATTACTTTCACATAAATGAAGCCTGGAGGTAAGCAGCCCACGGCTGTGGGGGAGGCTCTGCGCCCCCAAAGCCTCAAGCCGCTCTCCCTTTACCATATTCTTCCGCCATCTGGAGGGTGGCCTCATTTCTGCTGTCCAGTATGGAGCTGGGCCTGTCCGAGAAGCCACCCTAGTAACAAAATGCAGGAAGGATGGATGAACAGGACAGTCTCCTCATAAGGCACTGGATTCTGCACCTAGCATTCTGCTTGCATCTCATTGGCCAGAACTTGGTCATATGGTTACCTAGCTATAATAGAGCTTGGGAAATACAGTTTTTATTCTGACCAGTGACATGCTTAGATAAATATTAAAGATGTTATTACAATATTTCACGTGAAGGAGAAAACCGATATTGGGGGTCAGCAATAAACTTTGGTTACCACAGTGACTTTGGACACATCACTTAGTCTTCTCTTGATTTATCTGTAAAACAAAGTGATGGTGATAGTGGACCCTAACTCCAAGGACAATGTCCCAAAGCGGGCATCATTTGAAATATCATAACTATTTTTTAACTATAACATGACTAATCTTTTAATTCTATTAATTTTGTGTGTATAGTAACATAGTCACTAGAGAAAGATGCTTGTTTCCCACATTTTCTCCGTTGTGTTCTATTTTCGGTATTAAACAATACTTGTGAATTTCTTGTCTACCATGTAACCTTAGTTCAACATCTGTTTTCCTCTCACCTGAGGTGGTAATATTTAGTGATCATGAATCCTAAAAGATTTGGAGAAGAAATCATGGGCAATAATAGGATTTTTTTTTTTCCTTTTCCTATTGATACCCTCACAGATGGTCTGTTTTTCCTGTAGAACTTAATTTTACATCATGTGCTTGGAAAGCTGAGTGTCGATGTCACCATAACTTAAAATAATTCTAGAACTTGTTCTTTCAAGGAAGGGGTTAATTCTGAAATTTTGCATCTGGATCTGTGCCTGTATCTACCCAGCTTGTCACTGTATTAGACTGGCCTGAAAGAGAGGCATACCTTTTAAACCAGAGGCTTCTGCCTTTTTTTTTTTTTTTTTTGAACACTGAAAACTAGCATTAAAATTCAATACCGTTGAGGGATTAAGAAGTAGAAATCGGCAGTTACAAAATAGTCATGGGGATGTAAAGTATAGCATGGGGAATATAGTCAATAATACTGTAATAACTATGTACGGTGCCAGGTGGGTATTAGACTTATCAGGGGGATCATTTGGTAAGTTATATAAATGTTGAACCACTATGCTGTACACCTGAACCTAATGGAACATTGAATGTCAACTGTAATTGAAAAATTAAAAAAAAAAACACCTTTGACTGGGAGCTGTGCATGGGACAGAGTGTATTACATCCCTTTGGACCAGATCTTGACAAGTTTTGCAGAAGATAGGGATGCACAGGATATTCGGCTTAAGTCCTTCAGTGGCAGGCCACCTGGGTTTAGTGCGCAGTACCGGGCAGGGGTCTGGTGGCGTGACCCTGCCCGCCTGACCGGCCCAGCACGCTCGGCCCTCCCACCACACCTGTTCTCCCCTGACCTCGGGGCCCTGCTACAGTTTGCTCCCTCCACGTCGAGTACCTTCCTGCCCCCTAGGCTTACTTACCTGCTCATCATCCTTCAACCGCACTTCTAGGAAAGCTTCTCTGAGCCCTGGGTTGGTTGGTCAGACTTGGTTTTTACTCTCATAACAGGGGTTGCTTTTCCCCAGAATGCCCATCTCGGGCTGTAATGGTATGCTTCTTAGGTGACAGTCTGATTTGCATCTGCCTCCCCCTTTAGTCTGTCCACTCGGTGAAGGCTGGGAGGACCGGGAGACCACGCCTGCTTTGACTCACTGCCGTGTCCCCTGTGCTTAGCCTGGTGCTCAACAAGTATTTGTTGAAGGAATGCACTTAAACATCTATGAATTATCTATGGATTGTCCTCTGGTAACTTATAGGACTTACTGATAAACAACTTTATTTTTAATCCTTACTGGAGGATATGTTTATTGATTTTAGAGAGGGGGGAGAGGGAGAGAGAGAATTGGAGAGAGAGAGAGAATCGGAGAGAAAGAGAAACATCCATGTGAGAGAGAAACATCAATTGGTAGCCTCCTGTATGTGCCCTGACTGGGGATTGAACCTGCAACCCAGGCGTGTGCCCTGACCACAAATCGAACCCACAGTGTTTTGGTGTACGGGATGATGCTCCAACCAACTGAGCCACACCAGCCAGGGCAGGTTGCGGGTTTGATTCCTGGTCAGGACACATGCCTAGGTTGCAGGTTCAGTCCCTGGTGGGGACATGTGTGAGAGGCAACCGATGGATGTTGCTCTCCCTTTCTCTCCCTTCCCCTCTCTCTAAAATCAATAAGTATGTCCTTGGGTGAAGATTAAAAAAAAAAAAAAGGCTTAACAGTTGCTTGGTGGGCATCGTGGAGTCTAACTCACGTGGAAGTTTAATGTTCTTCAAATCACACGTCAGCATTCTCTAAGCAGAGACAAGAGTGGTTGCGGCCCAGACAGGCCCGTTTAGAGAAATGCCAAGCCAGGCAGCTTCCGAATGGCGTAGGAAAAAAGGCGGAGAATGGGGTTCCTAAGGTTAGGTGGTCCACATTAAAGAACAAGATTTATTTTCATTATATATTTTTCTTCACTGAGGGCATCTTATCTCGTTAGGCTTCTTTGGAACCAAATTTTGTTCTGTGTGACATTTGGAATTAATATGAGGAAATAGTCTTTGTATTGCCTGGTATTGAAAATGTCAGTAAACAAACTCGGCAGTCAAAGAAAGGGGGGTGGTTAGTAACAAAAGACATTGTTTCTTGGTGCAGGAGGTAAACAAGAGAGTATAGAACAAAGGTTTTCTCACAATAGGCTTTTTAGCAAACTTTGGAGCCTGGCTTTTGAACCCCACCCACCTCCAGTCGGCTGAAGCAGGGTTGGGGTTGCGGGGGGGGGGGGGGGGGGCGGTTGCTGATGAGAATCCTTATTATTTTAACCAGCCTCCCAAACTTACCAACACAAACAAACTCTTAATGTCTGGGCTGACAGCAGGGTTGGGAAGGTCCTTATAGGATCGCAAAACAACCGGGCAGTTGAGGGCTTCCGGCAGCCAGCTAACAAAAATATACTCTCAGAGGATGCAGCTCAGGGAGGCGTGGGACCCGCACAGCAGTGAGCCTGAAAGCCGGCCTTTCCGTTTTGATAGAGCTTCACCCCTCACATCTGGTGGAGCTGTGACAATCTGCGTTAGACCACTTTAGAAATCAGATACCCTGGGTACCAGGAAGTTGATTTGCCTTCCACTTCCTTAAGAAAACACACATTAATATTTAAGCTGGATTTTCATAAAAGAAGGGTTGTATTTGAGATGCGAAGGAAAGTCAGGGGGCTGGGAAAACTCCCCCAGCTCCAGTGATGCAATTCAAATCATCCTCCAGATCTGAAAAGGAAAAGGCTCACCCTCCCCCAGAGTGCTTGTGACACTTGGTATATGCTGTTTTATGGCGTGCGTCTATAATTTGGAAAGAACTGGACTTGAAGTTGTAATTTCCTTCTTTGTAAACAGACTTTGGAGATTCATGAAGGTTACCTTCTTAAGTGATCCCGAGAAACAGTGTTTGTGATTCCTACTTCAGTAGTGTCTCTTTGCTGCTTTTCTCCTTCGGAGGACTGTGTGGTGCCCATCATCCCATTACTGGGCTCAGGGCAGCCCTTGAGCTCACGGTCTAGCCTTCTGCATTTTTCTGCCCTCCTTGGGGTCTGCTCTGTTCTCGGTGGAGCTGACATTGACATTGTGTCAGATAAATCAGGCGAGACAAGCCTGCCAGTGCCTTCTTCAATACACAGTGTGATTTTTGGTATGCCTCTCAAAAAGTCGTGGAGACAAATAGAGTTCTTAAAGGGTGAGAGGGTTTTTTCAAAGATCACTGTAAATGGGTTGCTTTAAAAATAAACATTTTAAATCACTTTGATCTTGGCTGTCCAAAAGATGCAAACTAGTCATGCTTCTGGGGGAGTATTTTCCGGGGTTTTAAACCCAGCATAGACCATTTCCTCTTTGCTTGCAAGAGGATAAATAATTTTTGGAACAATAGAAGACATGAAGAAACAACTGTGCAAGTAATAGGCAGGTAGGATAGGATATTGAAGGTGATGTAAGATCAGAGGTTGGTTTTGCATTTGCAAATAGAGATTTTGCTAACTTTTCTTGGTAAGATTATTTACAGATTTGAATTCTAAAAGCTGCATTTCCGCTCTTTGTGTCTGTCTACCCACTCATCCACATGCATCTCGTCTGCGAGGTTATCATGACTTTTTTTGGGTCACATAACTTACTGAAAATTTGCTCATGCTATTCCCTGCCATGTCTTTAATCTTTTGTTTTAATAATTAGACTTTACTCTTGTGGACCATATACTTGCCTGTTCACTAGACATTATCATTTAAATAAGATTCTAGCATTAACTGAGTATCTGTAGTTGGTATTTTGATACAGTGGTTAATATTTTGAGGACTACCTAAATTTTAGACTTTGATTAAGTAAAACATTTGCAATGGAGTAAGTTCTGATGTACTTGAAAAACCCAAAGGCAAATTATTCAAAGATGAAATGATTTTGAGGTTTCCCACATGTTTCTTTTGTATGGAAAAGCAAGTGTCAGCTGTACTAACATCACGTACTATTTAATCCTTAAACAACTTTTTTTTTGCTTTCTATGTGATGTATAAAATAGTTATCTCATGGATCAGCCATCTTTTTCACATTTGCGCTATGAAATTGTTACTCTGAAGACTAAGAAGGCATGCGATCATTTTCGAAGAAGATGCCTGCAGACCAAGATTGACATAGTAAAGGAAGTCTGATGTTTTATTTTAAATTGATTTCTGGTGGCATTTTTTACACAGGGCGCCTTTTTCAAGTTCTAAAGTCATGAGGTGAGGGATGGGGTGCCATGCAAGAAAATTTGGGTGATTCTTCCTGGGTACCTTACCACTATGAAGCAATTAGCTGCACACATGTGCTCTTCCTTGGGCAGATAGAACGACATCATGGACATAGGATGACCTGAAATAGGATATTTGAATTCTAATCTGAGATCATCCCTTAACAAGCTATGTGACCCTAGGCAATACCCTCAACTTTTCTGGGTGGTGGTTGCCTCACCTATAAACTGCAAAGGGCTTGACTTGGCAGCAAATTAAAAATATATAGAGAATAGGTAGAGACAAAGCTGATGTTGATAAGGAGACCATGAACCTGGGGGAGCCTTCCACTAGCAATGCCTGCCCCCTCAGCCGCACAGTATCCCTGAGACCCCGGCGCCCAGGGTGGAAGTCATCTTCTACTGCTGGTGTTTGGCATTCCTTAAGTCTAAAAGAGGCCAGTTGAAACTGGTAAAAGCCATTTTAACTTCTTTCAAGTGTTTTTTTTTTTCTCTTCTGGTATTCTATATTGTAGAAAGCTTGGAATATATGGAAAGGTTTACAAAGCAAACCAAAATCATTCATTAGCACCAGTAACCAGAGATATACATTTGAGATATTTTCTTCCTTTTTTATATATATAAAGGATAAAGGATTTATATAAATTTATATAAAGGACACACACACACACACACACACACACACGATTTCAGTGATTATCATGTACCATAAAACAAGGAGCAACGTTAACTACAAACAGCTGAAACCGGATCATCTGTATATACTGCTTTGAATCCTGTAACTTCTAGTTAACAGGATGTCAAGAGAATTTTTCTACACCTAGGCATTTTTGGAAAATATTTTAATAGCGATTTAATATCTCATTAAGCGGTTTCTCGTTATTGGATATTTAGACCGTACCAGTCTCTCCCAGCCAAGAATATTACCATGATGAACATTTCTGACCGCTGCTCTGATTACAGTCTCAGGGTAAATTCCTAGATGTAGAGAGACTTCCTGGGTCAAAAGTTTGACTCCTCCTAAGTCAAGCCATCTTCTTTTATTTTTGGTTGGTACTGCTCATTTAACTAGACATAATTGCTTGTTCTTACTTGTGGGAATCTGATGAGTTGTTCAGACTCTTAGGCAAAATTATATTCTGAAAAGTAGTGAACATGAAGCAGTTCTTGCAGATTACGGAGTAAAATATATCTCTTGTGTCACTATTAAATGGATCGTTGTCCTCGCTGAATGTCATGGCAGAGTGTTGCTTTCCAGTTCAGAGAAAGTGACCTGCAGAATCAATGCTAACATTTATCATGTATCCGATTGCTAAGGTTTTTCTTTCCTTAACATCTTGTGATACTTACCATTGGTTTAAACAAGCACAGCTTATGTGCTTCCAACTCCCCTCATTTCTGAACTCCTATTTTTGAAAATAAAAAAAAAGTTGGAACTGGGCATTTTGGGGGAGCATAAATGCATATTTAAGGTATGAATGCTTCTTTCAGGAATCGATCTGCATCTTGGCTGGCAAACCTCTCAGGTGCTTGAAGGGGCCCTGGCTACTTGGTCATTCGTGGAGGAATATATTTTAAAAATGCTTTCTTGACCTTCTTCTAACTTGGAGACAAGCACATTCCTCACTTTTTCCCAACCAAAGCGAGCAAAATTTTCATGTGCAGAGAGTGTGTTTTCAGTGGATTAGACCCAAAGCTATGTTGTTCTAGAGGTCTTAGAACTGGTTATGTTGTGCACAATAAGCTTTGTAGCGCAATTTAAATATTGATTTTAACATATAAACAGTCATCCAAAAGCATTTCAGAAAAGCTGTTTTTAGGACTTGGCTTAAAAGTATACTGGATAATGATTTTCTAAGTGTGTTTGTTTATTTTATTTTATTTTTTTGGTGTCTTTATTTAGGCATATAAAGTTTTCCCTTTGACTTGGACCCCGTCAAGAAGTTCTGGGTCCGCTTTCTTTTTCCCTGGGCCCCCTCCCTTCCTTCTCCAGCTGTTTCTTTTATTCATCTGAGACATTAGACAACATGCTTTATTATGCCGACAATGACTTATTTATACCTAATTGCCTGGATTCTGGGATTGTTAGGAAACTGTATTGACAATGGTAATTTTCAGTTGTCTCACAATGAGGGCACATGAATTAACACAGATCGCAATCAAAACGTGGCACGTAAGAAACAAAGCCCCCACCAATGGCATATTTCTGACACTGTCTTTGTCGTGTTGCATTTAATAGGAAGGTGACATTCTTTTGAGAAGTAAAGCATATGTAAATAGGGAGAGTTTTTAAAAACAGAATTCTGCAAGACCGACTCATTTCTACGGCTTTAGGAGGTAGAGAGGAAGTCAGACAGAAACCTCCTGTTAATAGAGAATAGAAATTAGAGTTGTTTTCCTGCTTCATTGAGGAGCCAAACTTTCTTATGCATTGGGCATAACTGGGTGTGTTGGGTATAAGTCTAACACACTGATTCTGTATTTGAGTTTCATCACCAGTGGGAACCCAAGATGGGCCTTTTCTTTCTTTCTTTCTTTTTCTTTTTCTTTTTTTGGCATAACTGTGATCGTATGAGTTTGTGAAATTGCAAACTTAATTCTATGTAGCATTAAAAGTGGTATTACCTGGAATGGAGTCTCTGGGTGCTTTGTGACTTGGCCATTATGGCTCTTGGTGTATCTCTTTCTCTAAGATGGGAATAAAAGTGCTGAGTTCACTAATGACCAAATTGGTCAGTTCCACTCATGTGCGCCACACTGCCTCTGTACCATCCAACCTTTTCCAAGTTAATCTATTGTAAAATGAGACCGTAAAAATGGACACTGTTGCCTCCACTCTGGGATGATGCTGAAGGACTCATGGTGTCAGCCCCTCTGCACTCTCCTGGGGAAATCATCACACAATTTGTGGTGTCACCCTGCTCCTCAAAGAGCTTGGCTTCCTTTTCAGCCCACCTTGTCTCTTGGAAGTGTGACCCTTTGGTTCGATGGCCCCAGAAGGGCACACTGTTTCCTCTTGATGGTGAAGTCCTCTCCTTCAAGATCTGCATCTTAAATGGCAGAGATGCAAAAGCAGTTCTCTCAACAGTGTTTCTAATTTGTTTCTTCTTTATATAATCATGCATAAACCGAGTAATGCATCCTGGGAAGAAGAGGAGAGGGGTCAGGAGTTGTGGGTTCCAGTAGAATTATATGATAAATGCTAAATAGCCACTGCACTTGCCATTGTATTTTTTTGTTTTTATTTTTTTATCCTCACCAGAAGACAATTTTTCATTGCTTTTAGTGAGAGAGGGGGGAAGAGAGGAAGGGAGAGAGAGAAACATCAATTGGTTGCCTCCTGTACATGCCACAAGCAGGGATCATATGCGCCGAGACCAGGACCAAACCTGCAACCTAGGCATGTGGCCTGACTGGAATCAAATCTGTAACCCCCTTGTTACGGCACGATGCTCCAACCAACTGAGCCACACCAGCTAGGGTTGCACTTGAATTTTAAACTGTGAACGCCTTCTCTGACTGTTAGCACATAGGACAGGTCAGTCAGTTAGGTGAAGTGAATTTTCATGGTGTTAGGGATTGTAGTTTAGGGGTTCTTCACCTATAGGCAAAAAAGTAATCCTCGATTTCAGGGGTAGGGACAATGAAACTTTTAAAATGGATGGACCACTTTTTCTTAAGAACAGACATTTTCCTAGGCAGAGGCTTTTATTTAATTCTCACAAGGGTCCACAGCCTATAAAAGGTTAAGAAACCACTGTATTCTATCGTCATAATTTTTTAATGTTTTATTTCAAAAGTTGACGTTCTGTTTCCTTTTATGCAGAGGAGACAGAAGCATGCATAACACGGATATTCCTTGATCTTTAATTTCTTCTCTCTCGTATGTCCCATGATAAATGTACAGGAAAGAAATATAAAACGCTACCCAAACTCCGTTAATAGCTCCGAGAAATGCACATTCAGAGTGCTTTAAAATCAGGTTACAAATATAATTTTCAATTTGCTGGGGAGAAAATAGGAAGAAAGAGGCCTTTGGAATACAGAATAAATTCATTGTATGTACATTATTGGCGTTGGTTCATTCTATCCCTCACTGGCCCATAACTCAACACATCATTAAGAAGCAGAAAGTGTGCACACCGTCCCTGTTGATAATATTGAGGGGAGAGGCAGACACACGGAACTTCTGTGAATTGGGTTCTTGAAATCAAAGAGGTGACAGGTGAAGTTTTATTCTCTAGGATCATAAAATTCCATAGGTGAGCGCAGTGTTATCCGTTAAGGACACTTAGGAGATTTGATCGAGAAATTTACAGCTCTTGTGGATTATTTCCTCCTTTGTGGGGTAATTTGAATGAACGCGAAGGCCTGGCCCTGATCGGTTCCAGAAAATATGTCTGTCTTAATCTGCTGGGGACCTATGGGAACCATCATATCTACCGTAGCGTCTGGGTCCCTGAGACACAGAGAGCCTGGAGTTTGTAGGAGGGCACTCTTTTCCCTCTTTAAAATTCTCCATTTCCCACAACTGATTTTTATTATTCTGTGACATGCTGGAAGTGTCGCTGTGACTATTTAAGAAGTACGGACGGATATATTGCTGACTGGCTACTTACTGGAAGAGTTTCACATTATGTTGATTTTAAGCAGCTTTGCCATTTCCACCTCAGACTTCTCAGGACTCTCAGCCTTCCCTCATCTCAAAATTTCTGGGGCCCCATCAATCGAAGCCACTGAGACAACTGACCTACAGTGGGTCTGGAGAATTCCAAAGCACTTAGTAGCTGGTAGGAAAACTCAGTATTTACTATACCATAAGCTAAGCAGTTGCAAAATGAAATGTGGCAACAACAGTTACCTTTCTACTGATTGACTTTGATAGGTGTTGATGATTTATTTATTTGCTTTTTTGGGAGTTTACCACTTTATAGCAAAAAATGGTGTACTGGAAAGACCTGACTTCCAATCCTAGCTCTTCTAGTCATGGCTCTTTGAACCGTAAGACAGTGCTTTAGCCATGCTGGACTTGCCTTTCCTCACCTGTAAAATGAACATAATATTATCTGCTCTGCTGACTTAATACGGTTAGGGTGTGGGGGAAATGAGAAATCAATGGATATCACTTCAAGAAGCATTTTAAAGTCAAGCGGCGATCGCTCTTTTCCTTGATAGAACTCCTCCCAAGAATTCAGACTTAATCAGAAGCCACGTAGTTTAGTGGTTCACAGTTCTGGCTCTGGAGTCAGACAGCTGGGTGAGCATCGTGGCTGTGCCACTTACTCCCGTGATCTTGAGTAAGCCGCCTGTGTAATCTGAGCCCTCCACTTTCCTCATCTTCAAAACGAGAGTAATGGTAATTCAGCCCTAACAGAATTAGAACATGGATTGCTTGAGATGACTGTGCCTAGCCCAGTGCCTGGCACGTGGTCAGCGCTCAGTAACTGAGCTGTTACTAGGGTTCAAGTCCCTTTGCCTACATAGTTAAGCATTAGCACACCCTGAAAATACAGCCCTGAACACGTTGTTTCTGAAATGCACGGCACACAGGCAGTCTGTCATTTTAAGAAGAAGTCATCTGGGGTCTGCTGGTTAGTCTTCAGTAGTCACCTTCTATTACAATCAGGTTGGCTCTTCACGAGGTGGCAGAATGCCACCGTTTCCTACAGTTCTCAGTTTCCCGTGCCTTCCGGTGGTATTCAAAACACTTCACAATTCAACTCAAGAAATTTAGCACATCTTCAGAATAAATTATTATTGTCATTAGCACGTTACCACCCAAGAAAATCTGTGTAGGAACAGAATACCCAGAGTGAAATGCTGTATGTTCATCGGCTTGGGAGCACCATATGTACGCGGATGTTTTTCTTTCGGTTGTTGCTTATTGTACACCGAAGCCAAAAGCAAGACACACCCGATGGTGTTTGTTGATCTTGTGACTAACAGATTAGCAAAGACCCCGTTAGGACATTCGGACAGGAAGAAAGATAAGGATTGCAGTACAGAGAGAAGGCCCAGAGGCAGTACCTCCTGGCAAAAGAGCAAATGGGACCAGGGTGCACCCATCTTACCTTTTACCAGCTTACGTGTGCACATGCATCTAGCAAGGAAAACATTCCTAACTTGCAGTACGAGTGGAGAAATCGAAAGGAAAATTTATTTTGGTTATTTCCATGAAACTTCCTTTTGGCGTTGTCGGAGATTAATCAACTTTCCTATCCAGCTGTAGTCCTCCAGCAATCCATCCACGCCATTGCTTTCTTTCCTTGTGAATCTTGTTACGTGTGGCTTAGCGTGACAGATAATTTTTACTTTACAGGTTTCCAAAAGTGATAATTTCTTGCATTTTACCTGACTATGTATACTAAAGATGAAATATTGCTTCAACGTAATTACAGTTTTTAGGTGACCAAATTGCTTCATTCTTTTGAATAGCATTTCTTTCTCTTTATATTTTTATATATATCTATATATATTAAAATATATATAGATATATATATAAATATAAAATATTTATATATATCTATATATATTAAAATATATATAGATATATATATAAATATTTCAGCCCTGTACCCAAACTAAAATTTCTTCCATTAAAGGGTATGTTCATTATTTACTTTGAAGTGAATGCCCTATGGATCCTTAAACCTAAGCTTGGAAAATAGGAAATAATTCACTCTGGCTTGAAAAGGGTGGGGATTTCTTTGTTTCTTTTTATATTTATTCAGGAAAAGCTGACAATCGTCCCACATTAATGAACTACACCATCAATCACAGAGCTGACAATGAGCGGAAAAGCGAGGTATATGTCAGGCTGACGGCATATTGCCTTTTTCAGGGAGGGCATGGCCGTTTATAGCACTTTCGTTGGCAAAATTCTTTTTGCACTGGAACAGGAATAGAAAGAAGAATTAGAAAGGCAGCCAGTGGAAAGAGCTTTATGTTTTCAAATTGTGGAAAAAAAAATAATAGGGGAAAATTGAGAAATGATTATTTTGGTAGTTTGTGTACCTATCTCACAGGACCTAGAGAATACATGGAAAATGAGAGAAAAATGGCGTTTCTTTTATCTCACCTCATTCTACAGGCTTTGTTTTTTCCCAAGACCATGGCAAAAAGTTTCAAAGACTGCTTTGGAACACTGAGAGTATTACACAAGTGAATTGATAGTAATAGATGTATTCCACTCTGAGCATCCACCTTGAATCAAGACACACACGCATACACATGCATTCACAGGTTTGAGCTGGTAATTGATAATGAAAATGACTTCAGTGGCTTCGGGAGGTGGTAGAATTTCCTCCCCTCCCAGCTCCTAATCCTAAACCTTGTGGCCTCAGACCTCTTTACACTCTTAAAAATGATTGAGAATCCAAAGAACTTTTGTTTGTGTGGCTCATAGCTATCCATATTAACTGTATGATAAAAATGTTTCTCATTCTTTTAAAAATGACAGTAGTGAACCCATCACAAGTTAGCACAGTAACACGTAAAATAAGAAATAACTTAGCTTTACGAAACAACAGTATTTAGTGAGAACAGTGCTATTGTTTTACATTTTCACAAATCTATTCAATGTCTGATTTAAATAAGACAGGATTCTCATATCTGCTTCTGCATTAGGTTGCTCTATGTTACTTTGGCTAATGTATATGAAGAAAATACAGTTTCATAAATACATGAGGTTGGAAAAAAGAGTATTTTAATACTTTTTTAAAAGGTAACTTTTTAAAAAAGTTCTTTGATAGTACATCAAAACTCAACAAGTGGTAGTTTTTAAAAAGCTAGTTGTAGTTGAATCTGAAACCATATCAGTGAGCTTTTGGTGCTCTTTCTATTAAAATCTATTGGTATATCTTTCACTTCGATCTTTTATCCATCATGATTTTGCAACACCATGCATTGGTTATTTGGAAAATAATCAATTCACTGAAATATCCACTGAGTCATATAACATATATTTTATTTTACAATGTTAAAAACTTACATTCATTAATATTACAATAAATTTCATTAGAAAAGTTAATTAGGAAGCTGCCTAGCTTATAGTGGTGGGTACAAGTTTTCTGGAATTCCAGTTTTTCACTTTAAGAAAGCTTGAATTTTATCATTGGCAACACATGACCATCCGTTGTTTTCCTCGAAGTGGCATTCTCACTTTGCTCATTTTTGTGAGGATGTTTGCCAAGTACCCAGGTCTGACTAAGCATGGTCTGTCAGTCACACCTGCAAGTAAAAATGATGTTTCGCAAAACGAAAGGACTAGTTCAGATTACAGCTCCAGCAGCTGCACAAGTACCTTACCTGAACATAATCATGGTACTTCTGCATGTGACAGAAAGTTTTGTAACTTTTCATTTCATCTCACAGAATATTAAGTCCTAAGAAGGGTCAAGATATTATAAAATTTAATATTTTAATAAAATGAAGTTAATAATTTTGACTACTTCATCAAAAACGTTCTTAAGTGAAGCTTTTTCATGTGGTTTGTGTGCACCCCTCTGCCCATGAGTATTTGATTGGGTTTCCTGTGAGTTCATGGTGGTGAAAAACCTAATGTCTGCTAAGTACAGTTTGGTGCCATTGCCTTATTCTCAGTAAGTTATGATCATTGCTTTACCCATCATTGGTTTTACGTCTTTCACACAAATATCAGCACAGGAGTTTTATTAGGAAAATCGTTTTTGACTTCATGCATCTTCTAAGAGTCTCAGTGGCCTTCTGGGTTCTGTGGGACAGCATTCGAGGACCCTCTACATAATGCGTGCTCTCAAGAATTCTGCCGCTGCACGAACAAGCTTCTGTAGCAAAACAACAGGAAAAGCAAAACAGGGTAGTAAGAAATCAGAAAAGAGTTGGACATTATTATTCTTATAATAAAATGTTCATGCATATTTTCATATAGGTATGTCTATAATGGCAAATAACATGTCGGTATGTTTTTATTTCTAATTAAAGCTTTGTGCTTCATTTCAAGTACGGAGAAAAAAAATCTACTGTGACTCTGCAGATAGCATACTTTCGAAGGCTTCCGTGGCCGCTGGACTTACTTTTCACTTTTCCCATGTCAACATTGGAGCACACTGTTGCTCTGTGTCTAATCCCGAAGACTAGCTACTTGGAGTTGATTTAGAATATTTGTGTATAGTTACAGCATTTTAAGAAGCAAAACACCACCAATTTCTCATGAATGCTTGGAAAAATTTCTTTTCTGTAACATGAAAACATCTCATGTTCCACCTTAGCCAAGAGAGAGAAGGCTAAAGACCAATTCTTTAATTCGGTGTAAAAAAGATCTCTAAAAACTAAACCTAGCAACTGATTTTGAAAGACTCTTCAGATAATTTGAGATTTTTATGGAAACTGATTGTAAATATTAAGATGTTTTTTGGAGTCATCCCTCTATTGTTTGGAATGACTATTGGCCGTATGTCCTATTTCGGCGCCATTACACAGACTCAGAAATTGCCTATGTCCCAGGCCGCAACACAGATAAGTCTCAGAACTGAGTCCCTGGGTAAGAACTGTCAATATGGGTCTTTCATTCTGTTTCTTTTTTTGTGATCATTTTTTTCTTTGAAAGAAAAACTCTCGCATGTGCTTGAGGTTTCATTCGCCGCAATGTGAGGAGTGTGGTGTTTGGGCTGAGCCTTTGAAGCTCCCGTGACAGAGAAACGCTTAGGGTGTAGGCACTAAATTTTTCAGGTTGTAGACATTTTTCAGTAGTAGGTGAAAAGAATGCGTAATATACTTTGCTCTCGGGCACCGTTGGGGAATCGAAGGTCGGCTTGTTAAAGTAAGTCAACAGTGTTTCCCAAAGTACGACAGGACACCCGTGAATGTATCAGCATTGGCCTGCAACATCATTTTGGGAGACACACAGACGTTGTCGATTTAATCATTATAGCCCTATTTTTTATGATTTGTCTTCAGTTTAATGGTTTTCTAAGTATAGGTTTCTTTGAAAATAATTTTACTTCAATGAAATGGTGAATCCATCTAAAACAGAATTATTAAGTAAATGATAATAACAGTAGTAGGTGGATTGGCAAAATGGTATACAAAGGATTGAAATCTGAGGGAGCTGAGATAGTTCAGACATGTTTAGTGTGCTCATTTACTTACCAATAGTATTTAGGGAATGCCTACCTATTCTAGGTACTGCGGACTCAGCAGCCAATATTACACACAAAATCCCTGCCCTGGTGGAATCCTCATCATAGATGGGGAAGTAAATGCATACTATAATGTGAGGTAGCTAATGTTATAAAGAAAAATAAAGCAGCGTCTGCGGCTGGAGCTTGAAACTGGTAGTATTTTAGAAACGGTTGAAGAAGAGCCTTGTTGACAAGGTTGCAATTGAGAAGAGACCACCATGAGTTGAGCTTAGTTCATTTTAGCGAGCACGTGTTGGGTGTTTGGCTCTGGAATACAAGTATGAATCAGGGGTCAGAGAAGCTCAGAACTGGGGGGCAGAGGTAATAATTACAATTTAATAGGATATATAGGAAAAATAGGATAAAATTCATTAGCGATCTATAAAAAGGATTCTTTGGTTCCACAGAGAAGGGGAATGGCTATCCCAAGCAAAGGAAATGACATGACGGAAGGTGTCCTAGCAGCAGCAGTGACCTTGAACTCAACCTTTCAGCACAGGAGGAGTTAACTGGAAGGGGATGGTGGGAAGGCGAGGTCATTTACAGCACAAGAAACAGCATGTGCAAAGGCGAAAAACATTCCCAGTAGGTAAAATCAGGATGGGGAGGGATACTGAGAAATAGATGGAGGGTGAACAGTGCTAGGTATATGGATTAACAAGTTTTAGATGAGTGGAAACTGCAAAATACTTAATACTAACCTATACAGATGTGCAGTGTTTCCACTGATTCAGAACATGGCTGAATGTCCGGTACCCCTCTTAGACCCAGTTAAGAGGAGCCTCTGCTCTGTACTCTGCTCTTCAGAGGGCCCCAGTTTGGCCCTTCCCGAGCCGTGCTCCTTCCTATGGGGTAAGAGGTCCATGGGACCACCAGGAATCTGTGCGCCTGCCAGATCACACTGCAATCCAGAAACTTGACACCCCAAAGGCCCTGAATTCACTTTCAAGGCCCGCATGGGTCCCTCACCTGGTCCTACCTTCCCAGGGAGTGCTGGTATGCGCAGCCCAGTCTTGAGGGGTAGACAAAGGGCCGTTTTGTGAAGGATAAGGGAGGAGATTCCATGGGAGAGCTGCAGTGTTCATGCGTGTTTGCGAGGCCACTTGAGATGCTGATCTGAACCAGAGGTTGGGAGGAGAAGGGGACATGTGGTGGGGTGGCTTCCCTGTGCCACCAAGAGGGTGTGAGAGAGGGTGTGACATATTTCATTTAAAGTTTATCTTCTGGTTTGACATATTTAGCTACGCGGCATGTGAGTCTTCTTTTATGAGGGATGGGCCTGACTATCATAGTTCTTCACATTTGTTGCCTTTAAACTAGAAATTCAGCAATAACTGTAGAAACGTAGAGTTCCTATAAGGCTACTTAAGTAGACTTACTGAATACCTAGTTTTGGAGGGAGAAGTTACATGAAGATTTGCCTCATTTTCTGTGATTTTGGCCCCTCACTACTTCATATAATTGTATCCAGAATTGAACTAAATAGTGAATAAACTCACATCTTGAAATCACTTAGAGAGCAGATCTGGAGAAAGTAAAAGAAAATTCCACATTTTAGGGGGTAAAAGAGAAATCACAACTTTCCAAATCTAAATAATAATTTTGGTCATTAACCTATAGAATGAGAGTTAATTAAAACATTTAATAAAGATTAGGAAAAATTATGACAAAACCATCATTATCAAGAAAGTATATCAAGAAATGATAAGCTTACAAGATATAAAATCCTGAGTATCTTTCTTGATTTGATTAATAAATACTAAGTACTTCCAGAAAAATTCCTTCCTAGATAAAAAGATCCAAGAAATCAGCGTGATCATTAGATTTATCCAATAAAAGAAAGGGCGTAGGAAAAAGTGTGTTCCAGAGAAGTCCTGTGTAATACTCCTGAAAGCCATGAGGTCACCAATAAATTAAAGTAGGATTTGGGGCCCAGAATCTGTTAAAGCTGTAGGCAGGAGGCCAGACTGCCAGAAACAGAACTGAGAACCTCGGGGAGGCTGGGTCCTCTTTGTTGTAGTGCTTGACCCATCACTGCACTCTCGGAATCCAGTGGACTTGAGGTAACAGTGCACTTCTGTCTCTGTCCATCATGCGACAAGATTGCATCGCACGTCTCTGACCAAAGATGAGATCATTTTTCTTAGCTCATAGTTTGAGGCTCAGGCTGCCCTACCCATAGGTGGAGTAATACAGAATGCCTGTGCCCTGGGATATGGAGCGGGAGGGAACTAAGATTTTAGCGCTCAGCTACCCTGTGCCAGGCAGGGTGCTGGGTTCTTTCTTTAACTCTCTAATTAATCGTCACAGGAAGGTGGGAGAGGTTGAAGAATATATCCAAGCTCACAGAGTTTCACTGATGGCAGGTCCTGGAGTCATACCGCTGTCCATACGATGCCTTTTGTAGGCTCTTTCCTCGGCACCGTGCTGAGGGGTGCGGAAAGCTTTCTGCACTGGGAGATTGTTTAGCCTACTAGGTTCACGAGGCTCAGAGGAAAGAGGAGATTCTGCAGTCACAGAATTCTGCTGCCGCTTGCACGCTCACATCCACATTCCCAGCAGGTCTAAGCCAAACATATCTAGAGTCCTCCCGACACTGAGCTGCTACTCTGCCGAAAATTTTCCCCTGTTCTGCGTGGAATCTTAGTCTCTTGCTAAATAAAATATGACCCCAGGATGATGCCATTAATACCTAGGTTCAGATTCTTTTACGCCATTTTACACCACTTACACCAGAATCCATAGACAGCAGGATGTTGGGAGAAGCAGAAAAGGAAAAACCTGGTCTCTGGGGAGGGTCCTGGCATGCTCTTTCTCCAATTTCATATCTTTTGCCCCCATTCCCCAAACTCTCCCATTAAGGTAGAGAGAACCTCCAAGACAGAAACTGACTCTTCTTCAAAGTTTGGCCTGGGGGGCTGCCTTGTTGGACAGTGCAGAGGGATAGCTGACCAGAAAACCCTGACTTCTCTCAGTCCATGGCTCTTTGTCTGCCACAGGGCTTTGTCTGCTCTCAGTGTGTTGCTGGGGACCAGTGTGTGCCTCTCACATAATTGATGCATTTCTGAAATACTAAATCCAGAATGAATTTTTAAAAATCAAAATAAAGTGGAAGAAGTTGCTTTCTTGTTAAGGACTTTTGCATGATGAAAAAAATCAACCCCAAATTTTCTGCATTGGTAGTTCAGAAATCAAAGTGAACCCAGGAACTCGTTGGCACTGTCTAGAGTAAAGCATTCTTACTTACGAAAAAAAGTCATTCATGAATTTTCTGCTTTATTAGTTTGAGCAAAACTGTGTTTTTTTACCCTACTGGGTCTCTTAATGTAATGGGGTATTTGGGATTTCGAGGTGGCAATGAATTTCTGATAAAATAACCGTTCAAATGATGAAATGTGAAATGGCAATGCAAGATCAGTCATTCTCATTATGAGGCATCAAGCTAATAGGATATAAATGTTAAAGTCAGATAAAACTTCAGACACAGTTCCAAGGAATATGGTCTTTGACTTCAAAGGAGTACAGTGTTCTCAGAGTTCTCACTAGCAGAGGAGATCCTGATGTCAGGGAATGCTCTCTGCAGGTTGTGTTACTCTTTTGCCCAGGGTTGTGTTGGCACAGCACCCTGTAGCCAGGCACGTTCAGATTTATGATGGACTTTGTCTGATGAAGCTCCTTTGACTCCAAGGGCAAGGGTTTAAAGAGGCTCATGATGCCGCCATAGTTGTTGGATTTGGGCCTACACATATTGTTGGAGTTTCCCATTTGTCTCTCCTTGGTGGAAATGAAAGAGAAATCTCACAGTCATTTAATTTGGTGGTCCCAAGAGAGATGAGACTTAGCTCATGTTGTCCTCCCTCTGGAAGACACCGCAGGATTGATAAACACACCCCACCAAAGGTGTGAGTGGTTTACCTATTGCCTGCTGCCTGCCCCTTCTTCCTGGGAAGTGTGGGGACCGGCATCAGAATGAGAAGAGAATGGGTCTTTCCCTTCTGTGATAAAAGTGGAGGGAGAAGTTCATAGGTAGGTCCTTTAGGGATCCACCTACTTAACTCACCTGGGAGAGAGGCTTACTTTCCTTAACTGGCATCTTTCTCCCCAGTTGGACTGGAATCTGAGATTTTCAACCTGGTTTGTTTAATCCCTTAATCTCTTGGTTCTGACCAAGATCTGAATTTGTTCCTCAGTTTTATTTTTGCTAGTTTGTGATCCTGATTCTGACTTAGGCTGAATAGAGTCAGAGAGAGCGGCAGTGGGAATTGCTTTGTATATTTCAAGGTGCTTTAATCAGCATTTAATTTTAAATTCAAAACAGTCTTTTGAGGTTCATAGGATAAGTATTATTAGTCTCACTTTGCAGACAAGAAAAGAAGGCTCAGGGTGGTTAAAGTTTTTGTCCAAGGCCATTTAGCTTGGTGTCTGCCTCCAAACTTAACTTCCACTGCTTTCCACTCTAACTGTGGTGCTTCCCATTATCACTGTTATTTTTGTGAATAAAATTTGTCATCTTTTTCAGCCAAAAAATACCGAGACTTTGAGACATTTTTTTTTCTCTTGAGAATCCATCGATTCAGTAGCCGAACAAGATACCAAGTCCAGACATCTTTGTAGGCCATGCGAAATCCCTAAGAAGTCTAAAGGAAATGGCGGGGCTCTAATACATCCCATAGTGGACATAAATCCTATAAAATACATTTCAGCAGCAAAATAGACAAGCACAGTCATTTTGGTGTAAAATGTGCAAAGTCTTATTTACAGAACATCTCACGATGCTGTTCCCAGATGTCTTTTTAAAGAAATTTTTAGTTACATGCAAAGGAACTGAAAACCAGGAATATAATTGGTAAGAAACGTAAATCTGTCCAAAAAAAACAATTACAACAACTTGATGAGATATATATTTTCTCAGCATCAGCATAAAAGAAAGAACATTCTGATCCAGAAATGGTATGTAAGTAAATAAACTTTAATTGGTTTGACAATGCCCCTTTTCCTGGCAGTGCCAAGAATCCTAGCATTATAATTACACAGTTCTGGGCAGACATGTGGTTTCCATTAAGAAAGACTTGTGATTGACTGAGTTCATGAGGCATGTCAGAAAAAACACATCAATGTCTTTATAAGAAGGGAAGAGAAATGGATCTAAATGTATTTATAACTTCACACGATACACATTCATAAATAGTTTCAAAAGGGCATACATTTCTTTAATTCTGATGAAAAAAAATCACTAAGGAAAGCCATTTGGGAGCATTTTGGCCTCTGCTTCTGTGTAAACTCAACACAGTTACTTGCATTTAGGCAAAAGGGACACCTTTTTGCCCTTACAAGGATTTATTTAAGGGTTCTGTCAGGAAAATGTTGAGAAATGGCTTTACCATTAACAAAAAGATTTTTCAGATCCATTCTCTCGTAGCTCCGTGTGGTGAGCGGGGCAAGATTTATTCTCCTTCAATCCTACCCCTGTCCCAAGTTTTTAAAAGAAGAGGAAACTGAGTCTTGGGAAGTTAGTAAGTTGCTGAAGGTCTCAGAGCTAGTAAATGCTTTAATTTAAAATGTGTTGCATAAACATTAGGAGGGGTGAATTGGGTAAATGAGTAGGGGCATTTAAGCCCTTGCAAATGCCAAAAACTCCACAGGTAACACAGATAAAACTTACACAGTTTAAATTTATACGCAGAAGGATAAAACTGGCTAGGCTGGAGAGGGTAAGTTTCCTCCAAGGACATTTTAAACTAAAACCTAATGACTTGCCTCAATCACCCAAAGTGACTAAAATATTGAATAGTTTATTTTCTGCTTTTGCATAAATACTTTTAAGATGACAAACATTTTTAGGCCTGCCAAATACTGTCATCTTTTGGCAATGTTAACATCTCAGTCTTGATATATTTTCTTGACAACAGCACAATTGTGTGTGTGTACTTTTTCTTTTCTTGAAAAACATTTTGTCAATAAGTAGTGGCAAAACATGTGGTTAAAAGGGTATCTCTACAAAGGCATCTCTTACATAAAAATATGAGGTTTTTTCCAACTTAAACAATAAACCAGTGATTTACTCAATGGAATGTCTCAAACTGTTTTTATAAGCAGCAGTTCAGATATTTTTAAGCAGCCATCTGGTATTCTAGAGTGGATATGCAAAATATTATAGTTTGAAATTAATGAAACAATGCCTATGATGTCAGCAATAGTAAAAATAACAATGAATAATAGCCACTATTTATTGAGTACTTACTATGTGCCAGGCACTCTGCTCTGTGGTACGTATTTATCTTTATTTAATACTCTCATCAGTACCGGGAGATTGTGAACCCCATTTTATAGATGGAGAAACTAAGGCTGAGCCGTGAATTGCTCAAGCTTACATGGACATGAAAGGGCAGAACCGAGATCCCCTGCCACTCTGACATTATTACTCTATTAGTCTTTCTGTAATGACTGGACTCAGAGGCATTCAGCACGTCCCATGCCTCAGGCTCAGTGTCGGGATATTTTATGGCGTTCTCATGCATTTCGCTGGCTCTTGTTATCACTTGGTTCATCAGAGCTGAGGAAAATGGAGAGTGTTGGGTTTCATTGAGATGAGCCCATGTCTAGAGTTAGATTGTCTCTGACACAGAAACCCGGAAAATACCCACCCTCAAAGGACCGCCTTACCGAAACAGTGTAATGCTCTTATTAGTCTGTTTTTATAGTTCTTACGAAAAAGTGAAAATACACTCATGTCTGCCCATCCGAACAATAATTCCCATTAAGCGTCACTATGAATAGCGACAGACTCAGAGGGACTTGCGTGAAGTCACACAGCTAGTTTTTGCTTGAGCTAGGGCTAGAAACTAGACTGGCGGGCTTGGAGCCCATTTCTGCATGGAACCGCGTTGCCTCTCAACGCCCAGCCCAGCGCTTATTTTCCAGGATCGACGAGCGACACTTCAGGGAGAGCTGGTCTTCCCGTGGCTACCCTTCGGTTTTCCCACCACAGTTCAGGCCTGCCTTCTTCCAGTGACCTTCCAACCTGTCACGCTGCTCAAAGAGCCTCCCCCTCTGGGCTGCTCCTCCAGCTGCAGCCAGGGAAGCCTTCTTTACAGAGCACTGCTGATTAACCCTTTATCCGACGGAAGGGGCTCCAGCCAGCTTCACGGAGCCAGGACGACTGCTGTTGTCTCATGGAGAGCACCCCGGTGGTCTTCAGTTTTTCCAATTTTGTACTTTCTGCTGTCCTACCTATACTCTGTACCCCACAGGCCTCCACCCCGTGTTTAGAATCTGTCCCATTCTGTGCCACAGTGTTGGTGTATTGCTTCCTTCTGGAAGCTTCCTCATCCGTCTCTCAATTGCCTCTCCAGTGGCTCCTCTGTGGTCTGTTGTTTTTTCTTGGGTTCACTCTTGTCACACATCACTTTCCACCTTGGCTTCTGGTTGTTTTTCTGCCTTTTAATCTCCCTGCTAAGACTGTAAGCTCCTCAAGGGCTGTGCTGCCTAGAGCATTGCATGGAAATAACGTGCCGTGGCAACTTGGTAGTCAACAAGCGTTGTCTTGAATGAAGGAAGGGATGAGCTATACCATGCCTTAGGTGCTGTTCTAATACTTAATATGTCTTGAATGAATAAGCATGTGAATGAATGGCTAGGATAGGCACTTGACCCCTCACACCCTCTTCCAGCATATTCCGAGATCAGACGAGATTGGGCATGCTCAGGGTGGTATGGCTGTAGACCCCTTTTAGCATATTGAGCAGAATTTTTGAAGTAGTTACTGTTGTCCTCTTTTCTTGGTACTCATGGCCACCCTTCTCTCATGGCCATAAGCTGGATTTGGAGCTGCACAAAGGAAGGAGGACTTTAGTGAGAAGGGCTGTGCCCAGGCTCCATGTTTCTGTCAGCCTCGATCCCAGGGATGCCTGCATTTGGTCCTAATTGGTGGTGGATTACAGTGATCACTGTGACTAAGCACTTAGGCTGTGGGTTTCCAAGAGCCTCACGGCCATTTGTATCCATCATTTGACATGAAGAGGTTTGTGTCTGCTCTCTAGCCTGACAAGAAATTGCCCATCATTTGGCACAAGAGCAGTGGCCGGTATTCAGGCCCAGCTGTGCATTCTGTTAACAACCAAGAAGCCCAGCTCTCTGCAAGGAGGATGGAAGAGGAGGCTTTGCAGAAAGCCCTTCTTCCCTGATCTGTCCTTTCCTGTTTCTTTCTGGTACAAGAGGTGCAGACTCCAGCTGTTCAGCCACTGCGATGTTGCAGGCTTGTGGCTCATTTAGACGTTGGGGGTGAATGGGAGAATTTACTGGGTATCAGAGAGCCGGGAAGTCGGCACGTCCCCTGGTGTGCCTCAGAGGCCAGAGGCAGCTGGAGTCACTCTGCAGGATGTTTCGACAGTGCTTCTCCAGGGCAGAGAGGAGGGCCTCACCCTGTGGTGGGCCAGACCAGTGGCTGCCAGAGGGGTTTCTGTTGGAATCGTGAGAAGCTGGTTCAACCAGAGATGCCAGCTGCTGAATGAGGCAAAGGGGGAAAATCCCTCTGAGGAATAATTTTTCCTTTCTCTGCGTGTCACTCCACTGGCTCTATTTTGTCCAATTCTAAACCAGAAGGAGAGAAATGGAGCAAAATATTGAAAGCAGGGATCTCTCTTCTGCATCAGTAGGGGCAACCTTGATAGGCTACGCACTTCTCTGTATTTACATTATTATTGATATGTTCTGGGAGGCCGACTCGGAAGAAGAATGGGGCCTATTTAGAGCCTGTTGAGGTCGCATCAGCTGCTACTATAGGAACCCTGTCCACTGCACTGCGCACTCCTAAGGCAGGTGGCCCTTTGGTTACACCGTAGAAATTGATTCTTGACAACTTAAGCAAAAAGAAAGGGGTTTATTGGAGAAATAAATGATAAGTTTAAGAGTTATAAGAGGAGTTGAATAACTAGGCGTTGGGAAGGTAAGGATGTAAAGCAGCCCTGGGAATCTCTGTCACAGAATGCAAAGGTCTCTCAGGGCGGCGCCGGCCCAAGACCTGGCTCCTGCCGTTTCCTCCCCGGGACCCTACTCTTCTTAAGATTCAACACCTCGGTGGGGAGATTTGGGCTGGCCTGAGGGTTATCGGTTCTTCTAAGATCATGAAGAATGGGCTGGGGCAGTTTAGCAAAGGAGTATGACAATTATGAAAAGATGGATTGGGAAGGAACAATAACAGATATCCCCCAGAATGGGCCGGGTCCACTGTACATGGGCTCACAGCTTTTTTCCATCTTTCTGAACAGAGGTATTCATTCATTCATATTCATTCATTCTACCCACTACGAACCGCTACTATGAGCCAGATAATGTACTAGATGCTGAAAACACAGTATTTAATAATTCAGTCGTCTAAGTTGTAAGATGTGCTCCAGAGACAGAGTTGGGGACAGTGATGTGCTTTCTCCAAAATGCTGCTCCATTGAGCTGTGAGACACCATTCCGGATTCTAGTGAGTTGGAGGCATGCTTAGAAGGGGCCCTACGCTCTTACTGTCCTCCTCTATAAGGTCTCCATATTTCACTATCTCAGCTTTCACTCATGCTAATAATTGCTTCTAGTGATTTTTTTCCCTGTATGTATTTATCCACATAATTTGTAGTACGTTAATTGCAACTCATTTACATTTCTTCAGAAGTGTTATTTCCCTCTTCACTACCCCCAACCCCGCTGCCCACCCCGCCCCGGGCAGTTAGTTGTGTTGTAACCCCCATTAATTTTCCAGGCGCCGAAAGGCACATACAGTGTTTCTACTTTCTGGGGTCTTCCCTACCTGCTTCTTCCTTGCATGTCTAGCAATAGAAGGAAGCTCGGGGTTATGCAGCCTGTGTCTCAGCTGGGGGACTTTGGAAGCCTTCTGAACCTCTCTGTGCCTTCTTCGTTCTCTCATCTGTCTGTGAGGTAATCCCTGCCCCACCTACTTCATCAGATTCTTGGGAGGACCAAATGAAATCATAGATGTTAAAAGGCTCTGAAAACCTCAAAGTGTTCTTAAAACCCGAGGGAGTGTTAAGATTCTGTGGCTTTAGGGTAGAGGGCTGAATATGAGGTGTGATGACTCAGTAAAGAAAATAAAAATAATAGTAATAGTAGCCCAACTTTATCCAGTGTTTATTATCCTCCAGGCACTATGCTAAGCCTTTACATAAATATCCCATGTAATGCTCACCCACTAGCCTATATGGGGAATACTAATGCTGTTTCCATTTTGCAAAAGAAACTGAGGCTCAGAAAAGTGAAATAGCTTGCTCCCAGGCACCTAATTGGTGTGTGGGAAACCCGGATTTTATTGAAAATCCAACTGCATTAATCTCCCCAGTAGCCTCCTGATGTTTCTTCAGACCTCTTAGTTCTAGGATGGGAAGTTCATTGTTAGTGCAGGGTCAGAGATGCGAGCCCTGGAGTCAGACAGCCTCAGCTTTAAGGGTGGTGAACACTCCGCCGCTGTGTGACCTAAGTGAGCTATTGGGTCTCTGAGCCTCAGGTTCCTTATTGTGAAATGGTGGTGATAACAGTACCTTATCCATAGGGGTGTTTAACAAAAGTGCACACAAAAAGCTATAAAAATGGTAATAATCATCATCATTAATTGGATGACGAGTGATTGAATTGCAAAGCTGGGGCCCAGACAAGGGTCATATATAAGTCTGGCAACTCCAATGAAATGAGAGAAAGATTAAATTATTAGGAATTTTCTTTCCCCTTCCCTCAGCCTCTGGCTTACAAAAGTCCCCAAATCTGTATCTTCCTGACTTAATTCAGCCTTCAGATGCATTTGGGTTGGTCTGAAGAATATATATATTTTTAATTAGAATTAGATGCCAACATTATAAAACTGGAGGATTTCACACGCAAATCTGTGTATCTGGCTATTCTTTCAAAAATAGAGTCTGTATAGCAGTGTGCTCACTTGCCTGCCGGGGAGCCCCACTGGGCTGAGAGTAGCTGCTCTCTTTACATTGGGGGTGCAGTGCTCCCGCTGGTCCTGTCGGTGTTGGAGTTGGAAACCCTAGCCTGAGAACAGCACAAGTCAGCCTGGGAAAGCTAGGCGAAGTGGTAGACGTGACTCTTTTATCTTAAAAAAAGAGTCTAGTTCTGAAATTGTACTTGTTCCTAATTTTATATGGGACTTGTTATCATCACCATTCACTTGCACCTGCAAGGCCACAAAGGAGAGGGAAGCCCCTCTCTTGCAGACCGAAGAGGGGGGAGATGAAAAAAAAATGAGAGAAAGAGAGAGAGACAGAGACAGAGACAGAGACAGAGACAGACGGGAAACATGTTGTTTCTTAATTAAGCTGGGGACGGAGATGGGGGCCGGGAGAGACAGTGCGGCTTGCGGCTCGGCATTTATCACGCCATTGCCCCCTGACCCGGGGGCCCTGCTGGACGGAAGAGCCAGGCTGATCGGAATGGCTTTGCTGATGTGCTGTTCCTGGGGTAAGTGGTTATTGATGAAGGGACTTAAGTGGCATGTGGAGAACACCAGCCCGGGAGCTAATGCTCTGGTCCCACAGCCTGCACATCTCCCGGGGGGCTTGGCTCCACAGTCCCACCTACCCTTGGATTCAGGACCTGAGCTTCATGGGCTCACTGGCATCCAAGCCAAGGGACTACATTGTCTTCTTCCTGTCCTTCTCCCAGACACGGGGCAAGGAGTTAGAAATCTGGGCTCTCTGCCTGGGATTCCTGACTTTCAACCTTAACATTTCAAATGGCTTTATTACCAATAGGAGACATAGGGAAACTGTGCATCGATGGCTTTTGAGGATAGTGGTGATTCGGGAGCTGTCACACCAGCAAACTTCAGAAAACATATCTGGTCCCAGAACTTTGAGGGAAAGCGAGGGAAGGTTTGAAAAGAAAAGAAAAAAAAAAGAGAAGCAGGGAGAAAACAGATGTTCACTTGCCTGGTATCCTTTTTAGTGGAATGTTAGGATTCAGAATATTTTAGAGATCGCCTCTCCCAGTGGTTCCCAGCCCTGCCTGATGTTAGGATTTCCTGAGAATCTTTAAAACAAGCGCGGATGCCGACAGCCTGCTCCAGACGCTCTGCCTCCATCGGTCGGGGTAGAGCCCAGGCCTCAGCATTTTCTGAAAGACCTCCAGGCCATTGTGGTGCACAGTCTGGTTGAAATTGCTGATTTAATGCCTTCACTTTATGGTCAAGACAAGTGATGATCAGTGACCTCCTTGCAGTCACAAGGCTGGTTAGTGGCAGAACGACCACTGAAAACCTAGGTTGTCAGCTCGTCAGTCCAGGGCGCTTTCTTTCATGCCAGCGTTTCCTTGTGAACATCATTCCCAGAACACTGGCAGGCTTCTTTGCCATCTTCTCATACCAGCTGTACTATTAAAAAAAATAAATGTATTTATATCAACTCTTCAAACTTGAATTGATTTAAAAAGCAGACTTTATGGCACTGTAGTAAGTGGCAGTTCAGCCTCGCCTGCAGTAAATGGGAGGTAACCACAGAATGCATGCGATGAACAGGCAGTGGCGTTGGTGTTTGTAGCTGGACGCTGGTGCCTGCCAATGACTTTGCTAAACATGGAGGCTGGCAAGTGACAAGTGTTCGAGAAACACTAACGCCAAACTGAGACTCTCTCACTGACTTCATCAGGAAAATTAAGAAAACTGAAAAGGGATGGGCCTGCTCACTAGGTGGTTGGGTGTTATTTAATGGTCATGTACTTGCACCACTGGAATCGTCCTGGATACATTATTGAGACAGTCTCTTTTGCCTTTAAAAAGTGATGGGTGGGACTTACAAGAAAAATACTCTTCAAAAAGGCCAAGTCCCCACCAAATAGAAAAATAAAATTTAAATTCAGGTCCTCAGACAAGAGACTTGAGACACCTGGAGAACAGAAATTAGGAACCTGATAACAGAACCATAGAAACCAATTGTCCAGCCAGGGGCGGACAGGAACGTTCCTGGCGGTGGCTGTTATCATCAGCGCCCTCTGTAGGCAGCGGTCCTGACTGAAGCGCTCTGCCACATTTCACAGGGGCTTCAGGCTCTGAAGGCTTCCTGTAGGTATTTTCCCCCATCTTTTGGGATTCCAAGTGAGACTTGGATGTTACTGAGCTTCACGGGAAATCAGCCGCTAACTAAAGGACTCAAATATTGTAACAATAGCCAGCATTTTAATCTGATTTTTCGGTACTGAATTTCTATTCAAAGAGACAGTTCTATTTTCTTCATCTGGTGTACACACACACACACACACACACACACACACACAAAGTTGCAGCAGAATGAGATTCTATCCAGATAAAGTACTAAAATACTCTCAAGTACTTATAATAATGGCCTGTTCTGGGCCTGGAATCTATTTATTCTGGGTTTCGGTCAAGCATAGCACATTATCTCTGGTTTGGTCGTCTCTATCGCCACCCACTTGGTAGCATTCACTTTCCAAATTGAAATACCTACTTCATATTTCTTTTGATTTTTTTCAGAGGCATTAGAGCCAATAGGGAGTCTCAGTCATTGGGTCAATATCCTTTGATACATTTACCTAAATGACGTGCTTCTCTTCACGTCATTGCATCCACGCAATAATTAAATGTACCTTCAAACAGTATTGAAGGTAGGTAGTCTTTCATCTTATTGCTTAATTAGTTCAGGTTTGTCCTATAGTTTCCCATCACTCTGCAATCAATACTACTCCAGAGAACATTCCACCAATATTGGAAAAAGATGCCTCTCATGTCCATGAGTTCAGATGGGTTGTAAATTCGTTGTGTTGGAAAGACAAGTCAGTCTTACTTTCAGAGAGCTTGCTAAGTGAATGTACTTCTTTCAAACATATCTATCTACCTATATCTATCTATCTATAGCTATATATTTATATCTATCTATCTAGATATCTAGAATATATATCTCACCACTCCATGCTTCCTTGGGGCCTAGTCTTCTGTTCTTCATCATGTCTTTAGGTTACTAAGAATTTCGCCCAAAAGAAAAATGGGGCTTTTTCAAGGTTTGCTGCCGCTGGGAACCCTTGTGCCATTTTTCCGCCTTCTGGGCCATCACGGTAACCTCATGGAAATAGAAAACTAATATTTTCCTGACGAGAACTCTGTCCTGGACTTGAGAATGTAGGGACTGAGGGAGTCAGGAGCCTCCCTGGAGTGTGCATGAATATCCAGGGCCCCTTAGGCGAAGCGTGGCCTGCAGGGCTAGGTGCTGGGGGGTGACAGGTTTAGCCCCGTGTCACACATTTGTCTTGAGTTTTCTTCCAGGCCAATACTTGTTAAATTAAGAGCTCCATACATGGGATGCTGGGTAGAAGTTGGGTGCTTTCAGACCACAAAATCTATCTTTTCTCTTAAATACCAACTGGATTATAGTCAAGGGATTATGGTTATATTATTAAATTACTTTCAGCTAGGGAGGAATTTTCAAAGAAAGTGAGCTGGATTTGTGAAGGAAAAATCCAGGTATGGCAAAAGGAATTAGACTGTAAATGCCTTGTCATGGGGATTTTTGCTTGGTTATTAATTCATTTATGCGATAAATATTTATCGACTATCTGCAATGTGTCAGGCTCTGTGCTAGGATTCAGAGATATAGCAGTGACTAGGGCAGACAGAGTTATGGCTTTCAGGTAGATTAGTTTAACTTGTTAAAATCCTTGCATTCTTACCACCTGACACAGTGTCCGACATACAATAAATAGTCCCTCAATAAATGATTGTCAACTTAAGAAAAATATATGTATCTATGTTTACCCAAGTACATGCTCTCCACGTGTGTTTTTAAGCTTTGGTCAGCCGCACCTTCGATTGAGCCTTACTGTGTAAATAATACTATTAGTAACAACTGTAGTGGCTAATATTTATTTAATAAATGTCAGTCAATTTGCATGCATTAGTTCATTGTCTCAGGGCACTTACCTATTTGACTTAGAATTTCTAAAGACATTTCTAGGCATGTTCCAAACCTATTTACCTCGATTACAGAGTTTCAATTAGGCTGTGGCTTGATCTAGGCTGCTAGTAACTCATTTTGAATCCTCTTCCCCAAGGCGTCATTTGATGATGAAACCTACATGCATAACTGACGTTAGGCGCACAGTAGGCACTCAAATAGGTTCTGGTTCAGTGAATTGGATAGAATTTTTTAAATGATGTAATCACACCAGTTCTTTATAATAATGACATGAAGTCATTATTGATTCTTTATTCTCCTATATGTGTCTCTTGATTTTTTTGTAAGACCCCAGCAACACTGTTTTGATTGAATATTTAAAACAAAACAATAGCAGTATTTCTAAGTCTGTCAGTGCAGTTTTACAAAGTAACCTTAGTTTTTTTGCAGTATTTTTCTAGAAGCTTAGGGATTATTTTATATGTACAACAACAACATAAAGCCTTATAAATACAGAACTCAAAGTACTTGAACGTTTGTAAAGTATTTTAAAATTAATTTTTAATGAGTTTTAATATTTTAATATTGTACTAGATTTTAAGTGAGAAAGTTGTTCTTGTATTAGACAGTGGTGTACAATATTACTTCATGGGATAACGTTTAATTAAAACACACTAATTTATGTATTTGTTTATTAGCTTTATTCCTAAAGCAGTGTGAACTTCTGCATGATTTTATGAAAAATGTAAATGAGGGTTTTAGCATCACTAATAATGTTAAATTACCATAGGTAAAGAATGTACGCTTTCACTTTCATAACTTCATAAAAAAGAACTTTAAGATGTTGATTTGACGTGTAATAAAGATCACTTTTCAGCAAAAAGATTAAACTCCCATGAAAACAACCTTCTATTTTTCTAATTTCCTTTTGGCTTTATTAGGTTTTACTTGATTTGTTCTTGTCTCAAAATATTTTCCCCTTGTTTCTGTAATTGCAGGCGTCATTTTGATGCAAGGATATTGTAGTAAGATTTTTAAAAAACATTTGGAAATCGTTAGCTGCCCTTATTCAATAGGGTCCACTTTGAGTACTGATGTAACAAATGAGAAACACCTTATTGAATGGTATGTGTTCTTTGCCAACTCTGCTAACCCCTAACTTAGATTTTACGCTCCTTGAGATTGGGGCCTGGTTTTGGTGAACTTTTGCTGCAACTTTGCCATCCTTCATATTTTAGAAATAAGCAATAATATTATATAGCCTTAACCTAATTATTATGGAATTTATAAGCTTATTTTTCCTTTAAAAAAATTGTTTAAATCTCTTGATGCAGGCGAGGAGGAAAAAATGAGAAGAAATGCCATGCTCCAGTTTTTCAGAGTCTGATTTGATGTTCTCGATATCAGTATACAAACACCTATTGTTTTGACTGTTCTGGGTGCCTTGGACATGCCTTCAGGAGCATCATGTTTCCAGCAGAAAAGCAAACAGATTCAAAATGCATTAAGAGGCGTCAGCCTTGAGATGTTTTCTCTTCATCCTTCCTTTGTTAGTTATTTATATTCACACTTCTTCACTTCACTACATTCCATAGTAAACAGCTTGCAGGGGGGTTGATGTTTGTTAATGAACTGTCAATAAACACATGTTCTCCCCGACTTCTTAAAAAAGACTGTTTTAGGGGTGAGCATGCTGGTTTCCAATTCCTGTTCACGCCGTGGAGACAGACCGAGGAGTCTTGGCGGAGGACCGGCCTCGGAGCTGGGCACGGCCTGCAGTCACGTGGTAGGCGCGCAGCCTTTGTGCCGGGAGCAGGGCGGCAGATTTTGATGGAGAGTGTGCGAGCCGTTATTAGGAAGAAGTCAGGAAGTGTTTGGACACAGGGCTGCTAGCGTTCCCAACAAAGCTGAAGGACAAGTCTCTCATAGAACAAAAGGCGAACACATGGTCAGGGTGAGGACTTTCTTCTCTGTTGACATAAGAGTGACTCAGAAGCTGACCCATGTTTGGAGAGAGGACAAATAATAACATCTTTGTCAAGGGACATAGAGTCTGATCAGTTTCTTTTCTTTCTCCTGTTCTTATTCTGTCTTTGGCTCCTCTTTTGTCTTGATAGCTGAAATCTCCGCTGAAGTGTCTAATGAAGTCCCTATGACTATAAAACACCAATGGAGAGGAACCTCAGTCATTTGAAAAAAATAACACTTTCTTTTCCACCATGGTCCACCCCAGTGACTGATGGGCAGAGGGAAAAAAGTGATACTACGCAGAGAGGGCAGACCATGGGGGAGAGGACAGAAGCATGCCCTTTTTTTGTTGGCACAGTCCTAAACTACAAATTTAACGAGAGAAACTTAGAACAGCCTTCAAAGAAAATTATTTATAATTTCATTAGTATTATAGCTGCCTTCTATTCATTTGAAACAAATTGTCCCAAGAGCAACAATTCTGGAAATTTGTGCTTTGGAGAAAAAAAATGTTGAATTTACCAGTATTCTTGTCTGGGGTATTTTTTTTTTTGTTTTTTTTTTTCCTTAAAAATTTCATGCATTGTTAGGGAAGAAAAGTCTAGTCTAACTCACAAATGCATCCTTATTCTCATGTATATTTGATACCGGCCCCAGTCTAATCTGATAAAGTGCACTTTGCCTGTGGTGTCTTACAATAAGCTGGCTGCATTAGTGCCGGGAAAAATCAATACCGATTTATAATTTACCATCGCAAAAACCTATCACTTTTTATGACCCTCCATCCTGGCTCATTAATATTACATTAAAACACACACCCCCACTGCAACAGGGGGAAATTGTAGCTTGTCAGGTTTACAGCCATAAAGAAACCTTTAATTGGGCTTAGTTTGGGAATTCAAGCACCGATTTTACTTGTTTTTCTTTTTACTATATGATATTTACTTCGGCGGATTTTAGGATGATGCATAATATTCCTGTTTCTCTGAAAAGAAAAAACAAAAGTGCATTACAGAAATCCTGAAATATACTTGCATGTAGCTCTCCCCACGTATGTTTTAATTGTACCTAATCATATCCTTCCCTGTTTTTCTGTAGCCTGCAAACCCTTTCACTTCCTCTTTCTTTTTGTGTGAGTGTGGGATTTCTTTCTCTGTGTGGAAGCATTCGAGTTGATGATATTTCTCTTATCTTTTTGGCTTGTCAGAGTTGATATTTATCCACCCCCCCACCCCAGATCATAAAGAAGCTAAATGCCATCTTTTGCATTGTCTGCCTCTCAAAGAAAAGGATGCATATTTGATATTTCTTCCACACTGAATGGAGAATATTACGCTGACCCTGCCTGAAAACGGAGTGATCCCCTAGTGCCGCTTTTCCCAGCGGATAACTAGACTGTGTGTGCGAGCGTGTGTGTTTGTGTGTTCCCCCTCCCGTCTTTCACCTTAAAGAGACCCCAAAAGAAAAATTAAACAATACTCTTCCCTGAACCACGTCTATTAAGCAGCATTACCCTCATGTGTTTTTAGACTTAAAAGTCTTATATCTAAATTCTTTCCAGATAATGTAAAAAAAAAAAAAAATGATGTCACTGTTTATGTTGGCAGCTGCAAGGTGCTCTATTTATTTCATACTATTCAAATAGTTTCCAGGGAATTTTTCCTGTTAATATCGTGAAGAACCAACCTTACCACATGGCTTTCTGCCTTTCCCTTGCTGCCCGAAAGATTAAGGTTTCCCCCCCACCACACAAAAAAAGGAGGTAAAATGTGAAGTGCAAGGCAGAGCTGAATAAATAAATAAGGAAGGGGAAGGGGAAATTCAGTGTGTCCTCAAGTGTGCAGTAGATCTGCACCATGCAGCAAATACATGTCGTGATTGGGTTTTTAAAAGACGTCCGCCTCGCCCCTGACTGACAGGGCCTATTGATTTTTTAGGTTTCTGCCGTCATCGGTTTCCAGCCTCACAGCGGCCGCGTGTCGGGGGTCAGGTCGCACCGGGGCTCAGTGAGCCAGCCCTCGCCACTTCCCAAAGTGAAGGGCCGCTGAAAGAAAATCAATCATGTCATAAGTGAGAAGCATCAAAAATTTTCCCCCTGTATGGCCAAGACCCATCAGCCTGTCTCCACTCAGTAGCTAAGGTTAGCCATCTGTCAAGTCGGACTCGGTGAAAAGTATTAGAAATGCCAGTTAACCCGTGGGTAGACAGGATTGGCATTCTCACTTAATTTGGGGACCGGCATCACCCATTTTCTATCCCTCTAGCCTCTGTGTCTCTCTCCCTCTCTTCTCCTTCTTTCCTAAGGCAGGAAGAATTAGGGCCTGGTACCCTGTTTACTTAAGAACTCATGAGGAGTCAGGATGGGTGCTTCTCTTAGCAGGCTACAGGGAGGGCAGTGCTGTTGTGTTTTGCCAAATCACAGAGTCTGTTTGCCTAAACGAAGCAGATCCCCCCTACCCCCCATTTCGTATCTAGCTTTGGAAACGCACATTACCCAGGTAAGTTTAATTGTAAAATTAATTGTGCACATCCCATGGTAGGAAATTTTTATTTGACCATGGTGCTGATGTTTCTCAGCTGACTGGACACTAAATTTTCTTCCTGTTCAACGAATTGGGAGAAAATACACTTCTACTTCTCAGAGAAATGATCGTGAATGTGCCATTCATTTTAAAATGTCCTTTGAGATACTTCTTACGTCCCAAATCTATGTAACTCAATTGTATAGTTTGACAAAAGAAACGTTATTCAGTGTCCAGGTTGGAGAAACTTTTTTTACATGTACCTTCTAACTGTGCATTTGATAATTGGCTACAACATCATGATAGGTACTTTTCATGATAGAAATTATAGACGATGTCTTCTGTGGGAAAATGCTAGGTTTCTATTCAAATGTTTTCGATTGCATTTATTAAGATCTATAAAATTAAAATGAATACTTCTGTTTGCTTGTCTGTTGTGCCGGACAGGAAAGGTAGGCTGGAGAACTGGCTGCAGTCAGGCCGGCCTCGCTTCACGCTTCCCCATCCACTCAGCTCTGCTCCTTTCAAATTTGTCTCTGTTGGTTGATCCCGGTTCCAGGATAGTCACTGTCAATTTAAGACCAGCCTGAGAGCTCCTGGGAGGAGAGCTCCTCCTCTCTAGAAAATCTGCAGGAGGAGGCCATCTGGGTGGAGGAGCAGGTTTTAGATCTCCTCCTCTCCTTGGGATGACCACCCAAGAGCTTTGGGAGGAACTCAAAATGAATTGAACTGTGCTGTGTTGTAACACACCAAAATTGACATTCACCGCTTCAACCAAGATGTATACTCACTAATAAATATTTCAGCCCTCTATGCTCCCGTGATGACACTGGCCATCCCATACAGATAAAAAGGCAAAATGTTTCTTTAATCAGTACTGTGATGTGAGACCGTTAAGGTAATAGTGCTTGAAACTATTAGAATCGAAAAGATATTGACTGGTTTGCTTTTGGCATGGTAATTATAATTACATTTTTAGGCTACATTTTATGGGTTTATACTAGTTATTCTAACATGAAGGAAACTGCTGTCCAGAATTTTAACAGAGGGGAGAATAATCAAGGTTGAAATCCTCAGCCCAGGCATCAGGGGCTGCTAATATACGATCTAATTGTGATCAATACTTTCTTTTCTAGTTTCTGTAATGACAAGGCCTTTGCAATAAAAACACTACCATCTTTTTGAAATCCACAGAAGAATGATAAATGACCCAGGCCTACGTGGGGCGGGGGGAAGTGTAGTGTATTTTACATTCCCAGTGATTTATTATGGGTTTGGGAACATAGCTGGTGTGAAATCAAGCTTGGGGAGGGGGAAAGAGGGCAAAAGAGGAAAAGTTCCCAACAAAGAAATTCATTCTGCCTAAAACGCCTAGGTTTAAGTCTCATTACCGTTGATGTGAGCTAAGTACTCTCATCCTGGGGCTCAGGGACCCTTGAGTATTTACAGGAAAGGGAATAAAGCCAACACAATGGGCCAGGCTTTGCCACGTAGGAATGGCTAGGTCCGCCTAACTCATGTGTTACATAAAAAGGAACAATTTGATTCTGTCTTGACAATAAATGAAAGCTTGGCTTTGAAAGTGCTCTTAGCTGGGTCTGTTTGCTTTCGAGACAGTACATTGGGTAGGTTATTTCGAGCGTAAGAAGGGAAATCTGCTCGTTTCCTGAAATATTAGGGACTTCACTTCCTTCGATGTAAAACTAAGTCCCATCATCTCTGACCTCCTTTCACCTGGACGGGGTGCATTGCTGGCCTTATCAAATCTAACCAGTCATTCAGACCTGACAGGTAAAGGTTTTGAGGGAGCCCAGTAGAGACATGTAAACTCTATAGGATAAAAAAGTGAATAAAAGTGGTGAAAATGGACAAGAAAAGTGAAAAATGTGTCAACGTGATCCCCTCCCAACGGTTCATGTCAAATAGTGTTTTTCATACAGCTGTGGTTAAGTCTGTCTTTCCATCTCAGGTTTCTATTATAGGTTGTTGACATTTTGCCTCAGGCCGGCCCTTAGTGTACAGTATTACTGATGTCTTTCAATCTTTCTTTTTTTTTTTCTTTCCTTTCTTGCTCTCTCTCTTTCTCGCTTTCTTCCATTTCATTGCTCAAGTCTTTTTTTCTTTTCTTTCAAAAACTAAAAGTCTCTTGTTCAAAAGAGTTGGGAGAAAAAAAACCCAAACCCGTGAGGTCACTGTACAGCATTCACGCCTTTGGGCCTGATCCAATATATTTTCTGCCATTCCCCGGACCCTTTCATCTCTTAAGAAAATATCCAGTGTCGCATCGAAGTGGATATTTTTGCTATTAACCAGAAAATACCCCATTTTCCTGTTTTGGTAAACACAGCTTATAGTAAATACTAATAAAGGCTAAGGGCTGTTATTCAACCATGTGTTTTCTTTGGACAGGTCTGTGGAAGGAGATGCAGAAGGTATAGGAGACTAGGTTTTTACATGAGATTATTAATCAACTCTCTTCCCCTGAATCAGACTTGAGACAAAAGGGACTCAAGAGTGTTTTCTCCTCACATATCCAATTCATCCGATCAGATTTCCCATACTGACTTGCTCCACCAAGGTCTTAATGTAGTAGTCTTAGAATGTCTCATCAGTGACCAGAGCTGATGGGGTCTTTGAACATTAGACAGTACCCATTAGTCAAGGTCCCTGGGCTAACATCTTCTGGATGGCATTTTCTTCTAAGTGTGCCATTAGTTAGTATAATGGACTTGTGTCTGTCAGCCTTTGGGGCAGGAGAGAGCAAAGCGTCCAAGACCCTTTGTTAGAAGAATGGACTGTGTTTTTTTTCCCCCCTCTAACCTGGAAACATGTTCCCAGCAACATTTTTAGCCCTTGAGAGACAATAAATGTTAACGGCTTCAGTGAAGTCTTTATGATCTCCCAGGTCAGACAGAAATCTCTTCTTTTTCCCTTAAAGTCTCAAATATGGATTCACAAAATATTCTTCAGAACCATTATGGTCTTTGGGGTAAATAGTTTTCATTTTAAAACACTTTTATAATATACACATTTTAAAAAGTGTTCTAAATATGTATTTTTACGATTGATCATGACAGCTCCTTAAAGAGCTATTATTGCCTATCAGGGAGATAATGTGTGTGTGTATTCAAGAAATTGCCTACCAAAAAAATCATCTCAAAGCTGTGTATATTTCCAACGAGGATTTTTCCCCTACTAATAAACTTGAAAAAATTATGTAAAACAATTGAAATTTAGATAGATCATAAAAATCAGACCGTTCAGAGTGGAGGATTTTTGGAATGCCTCTCAAGAGGCAGTTGAGAAACTCCAGGATGTGAAGGATCAAAACTGCTGGCTACCATTCCTGGAGACTGTGATCATAGGTTATCAAAGATGTGGGTAATTTGCCAGACGTTCTTCCTCAAGCCTGCATGCTTTCGAAAGTTCAAAGACAAGGCTTTGCTGTCGTGAGGCTCTCTGACTCATAGGTTGCCATCTCCTCACGGGGTCTTGAAATCACTCCGGATAGAGGACTTGCTGGTTTATCCAAGCTTTTATTGAATATGTCACTAAAATTAATTTTATTGAATGTGTCACTGAATATATGCTAGAGATCACAGACGTAAGGAGAATAAGCTGTGTTTGTGGCACTAGGGGAGCATGCAGACCTGTGACACAGTCGGCGTGGTAAATTCTACTGTGGAGGACTGCATGGAGGCGAGCGCCAGCACCGTACGTTAGGGATCAGATTGATTGCAGTTTGTAAGCTCTGGGTGTCTGCAGGTTTCCCTGGCGTGCAAGGTGGTAGCAAATAACTGAGGGTGCTGGGTGAGGTGGAGAGACGCGGTGAGAATCAGAAGATGACGGGCGCACGCTAATGGTGTCAGTGACCGTGGCTACCACCACCACTGCTATTATTAGGAGTTATTAGGCTTTATGGGGCACTTACCTAAGTGTGGTGTATGAATGAATGTTTACTTCAGAGGATAAATTTCTACCTCATTCAACCAACAAATACTTAGTTACTGCACGCCTTGCGTGTGCTAGTCACTCGGTGTGGAATGATAATAGAGTTCTGTTCTCGGGGAACTTAGAAAGTTAGTGGGTTTGGGGGGCCTGAGACTCAGACAGTAATTTTAAAAATCGTACACATAAATGTGGAGCCTGCAATGTGGTAAGTTTATAAAGGAGAGGACACCAAATATTTAGTTGATTTGCTGGGGCTGCCTAATGGAGGTAGGAGGAGTGTGTGTGTGTGTGTGTGTGTGTGTGTGTGTGTGT